>PVIY010002814.1:0-121897 GCA_004026745.1 Myrmecophaga tridactyla
CATCCTCTCCTCTCCTGCCCATTCCCTTCCATTCCCCTCCATTCCATTCTACCCCACTGCACTCCACTCTCCACCCTTCTTCCCTTCCCTTCCCTCCTTTCCTCTCCTGTCTATTCCACTCCACTCCACTCCAGTTCATACCACTCCTTTCTGTTCTATTCCATTCCAGAAGCTGCTGCTGGCTCACGAAGTCATTTTCATAGCCCAATAATGGGTTGAAACATACTGCAAGAGGAAATCTGTGCTGCTGGGGGACTCTTGGAGTCAAAGGGCAGGATGAATTGAAGCCACAGAAAGTCTAAAAATGGCCAAATAACATCACACACTTCCATTATCTTTACATATATATATATATATATATATATAAATTTTTTTACTTTTATTTTTCGCATGTGCAGGTACCAGGAACCGAACCAGGGTCTCCGGCATGGCAGGCGAGAACTCTGCCCTGCGCCACCATCGCACCGCCCTCCATTACCTTTTCCCTGTCCTCACCTACAACTGCCCCATGGCTTTGGCCTTCCTCCAGCCAGCAGGGCACAGCCAACCCATGGTGGGAAGGAGGCAGCGAGTTCTTCCCAGTGTCGGAGTGGAACTGCCGGAGCTGCTGGCTCCTTCCCCTGACTTGATAATGTCTGCACCAGAGCAGGAGACCAACCAGGGAAATGCTCCAGACATATGCAGCCCTCATGCAGCTCAGAAAAAAATTTCAGTCATTTAGAAGCTTCCATGTGAAAGGGGTGCAGGGAGGAGAGAAGGAAACCAGTGTTTAAGGAGGATCATGATTGGGGTACACTGAATAGATTATCCCACTTATTTTCTTTGTAGCAACCCTGCATGGGAAACAGGGCTTTCTCCATCGACCCATTAGGTGGTGGGCAGGTAGAGTTGAGTAATTGCCCAGGGTTTCAAGCAGACCAGCTTTGGGCTTAGAATATCTCACCCCAGATTGAATTGGACCTGCAGCCACCCTGCTCTGCTTGGCAGAGAGGCTCTGTGGAGGGCGGGGTGGGGTGGGGGGGTTTTGCCACCTCAGCCTCTCTGGCCAGGCTCTGCATTATGTCGGGGCCATGGACTAGCACAGGTCCAATCCCTCGGCCATGGTCTCGGCAGGCCCTGATTGAACCAGGGAGGGAAGTTGTGGGGGAGGCGAGAAGGGAGAAGGGAGCAAGACCTGGGGGTGGGGAGCAGCAGCCAGCAGAGGCTGGGCACCTGGCGCAGGAGGCCAAGCTCCAGCGCCCCATCAGGCCAGGCCAGCTGTGTGGGCAGCTGGGGGCAGGGGCAGGGAGCACCCCACCCTGAGCTCTCTGGGGGTGCCACGGGCCTGGTTGGAGCAGCTGGAGTGCTCGTTCTGGCTTTTATGTCCACCTGCCCAATCAGCTCGATAGAGTCGTCTTCAGCCGACATCTCTGGAAGAGATTTTTTGCAGCTTGACTTTCTATTCCGTAATTGAGTTCCTCGTTTCAGTTGAGATAATCATTCCTAAGGATGAAATCAGTGGACTTTCTGGGTGTTTTTAAACACCATGCAAAAACGCAGCCATTGCTTGTTTATGCCTAGGGTTTCGATCTGCTGTAGGCTTGAGCGGGGGGCGGCTCCCCGGCGGACACGTTCCACACCACAGACCTGATACTGGGGCAGGCCCCCCATGGCTGCTCACAACGGCCTAGGGGGAGGCTGGTCTCCCGTGGGGAGGACCTGCTGCCCACCCCTTCCACCCCGTTTTTTACAGGGTCACTTCAAACAAGAGAGGCCTCACGTGAGCTGGTGCTCAACCCTCTCCAGCATCTCCCGTTCCATTGTTGCCATTTGCTCAAACCCAAGAAATGAGGAAATGAACTTTACCTGCTGACCTGTAGATACCAACTCCTAGGAGACCTCCCTGCTCACCTCTCTCGTCCTGGCTGCTGCACAGGTGGGTCTCGTGGGCCTTTGCGCTCATGGCTGTGTGAGATGTGCTTTGTCAAAAAAAAAATAATAATAACCACAACCAAAAACTTATGTTTTTAAAATTTTATTTGTATATATGTCATTGTAGATTCAAGAGGATTTCTGTGCATAATTTGCAGAAAACTTAACGGCCATATTAATTGTGTATGGAAAAACATGATGCTTTTTCCTCTCCATTAAGGTAGAGTTAAACAAAAACTAAAAAGTGTCTTCTGGTGGGATCTTCTCATGCTGATTTTTAAGAGTGGTAGAATGTGCTTGTGCTCTAGTGCTGGCAGGGACAATGACTATTGTTAATCTGCACAGCATCCACATCCATGAGAGGAGGATGTAAATAAAAACACATCCACAGCTCCTGCCACAATCAGTACCTTCTTACCATTTACTGAAAGTAGAGAGAGAACTCTTGAGTTCCTTGTTATGTCACATCATTTCCAAGGTGCGTGTTTCCATACTACTCACCTGGCAATAAGGTATACAGATCGTCATGGCATTCGTGTAGTTCTCCTTTAATTTTCTTTTGGAATCTTCAACCTCTGATGTTTTTCTCATTATTAGAAATGCCAGAGGATGTCATGATTCAATGGCAACGGTATTAATCTCAATCCACAAAACTCAAGATCTTAAGAAAGAATGTTGTTTAAATTGGTTAATTCTAACTCTAAGCCGTCATCTGGAGAGGGATACAGGAAATTCCATCCCAGCCATTATTGGGTCCCTCCCTTCCTGGTCACTCCCAGGAGTCCACGTGGCCAAGGCATTAATTGACCTCTTTGGTTATGGGACCCCAGTGCAGGCTGGTTAGCATGGAGTGTCCTCTCTATCCCTGTCTGAAATGTCTCATGGGACCAGTGGCTCTTAGGGCTTCCAAGCCACATTGGGGATTTGGGTTCTCAGTGGGCTCTTGAAATCCTGGTGCCTATGCTTCCTGCAGCCTACGATGAGGGGTTGGTCAGTTGGTCACTTCTAGGGAGCATGACCAGGGACACACAGCTCCAAGATTTCTGTTCTCCTGGCTTCCCAGGTGGCCCAGTCTCAGAGAACATGCCTCTCTTAAGTCCTACCTTCCCTCTGGTGATGACAAAACTAAACCAAAACTGAAATTTCCAGAGTTGGAAAACTACTGGCATCGCTGCACTTTAAAAAAACTTCCTGAAGACAAGGAAAAATACTTGTATTCCATCATCCCATTACAGGGGTGGAAAGAAACAATGTGAAAGCAGTTATGTTTCCATATTAACCTGGTCTGAAGCGTCACCTCCTGTCATGCAGTCATGGCATTTTAGGTTAATTTGAGTGACAGTTGAGTTACAGAATGAGCTGCAGAGTTATTAGTCCATAGGAGCTTTGTAGTTATGCTGGATTATTTGAGTAAAGGCATTTTAAATTTTTATTCTGTTACTTTTTCCCCCCTGTTAAATGCTATCCAAAACATTCTTTCTTTTCTTTTCTTTTTTTTTTTTTTTGGCATATGTCCATGGAATGCCTTATAGTTCAGTGGTAAAATTAAAGTACTGGATTATACAATGTTTGAAACAGCTTATCTTACTGATCTAGCATCCATCCCATATCTCCCCCTCCTTGTCTGTGAAGAAGAAAACCATTTGCCACCTCCAGGACACCTGGCCAAGGAGAGACGGAGACACTCAGGGACTTCCTCTAACCACATGTCAGTGGAAAAGCCATTGAGCTGAGATGTTCTGACTTGAGGCCAATAAATTACATCTTTGTCTTCTAAAATTCTGTGCAATCATTTGCCCTTTGGAATTCTTGAACACTTTAAAAGTATGCAACCAAAATTGGAATATAGGCTGAAAGCTTTCTATTGGTGTTCAATTTTTTGAACTTGATAACTTTTGTTAAGGTGGTGCTTAAGTGAATAGCCTTGTTCTTAGGAGATATACATGGAGGGAATATGTGTCCAAGGAGCATATGTGTACAACTTACTCTCAAACGTTCAGAAAATAGGTAGGCAGATAGAAAGGTTGATAGATGGGTAGATAGAATGATACAGCAAATGCGACAATGCTAAAACTGGTGGATCTTGATATCTCGGATTAAGGATTATATTAGAATTCTCTGTATGGGTTTTATATTATTTTTACAACTGCCCTGTCAAGTTTGAAATTATTTCAAACTAAAAAGTTTAAAGAAAAGACTGTAACATAACCCATAAATTATTATAAATTTAAAAATCAATTGTTTAAATAATACTTGTGTACACAAATACCCAAATTTGCTCATAGGCTGTAGAAACATTTTCTTAACTCCTAGCACAGCATTTGGCACATGGTAGACATTAAAAAGCCCCTGAGTGAATAGAGAAGTACAGTCCAGCCAGTCATCTAATGGTTTAAGCATCTTAACTATATGTATATATAATCAAGTAGCAAGTATTACAGAAAACACTGGGAAATAGAAACGTAAATAAATGTACTTGAGTATGTAGAATTGTTTTCATATTTTCAATTTATCAAAGTATGTCCCTAGCTATTCCCACAATAAGAGAGTTATAACTGAAATCAAATATGTTCAACCTGGACAAGACAGCTTAGGTCAAGGTCTAGAAGTGGCAAAGCTGGACTCTGGAGCCAGACAACACTCATAATTCCAGCCCAGAGAGAAAACTTTTGTTCTTCCACAGGTCTCCTCTGTAACTTCCGATCAGACCCCCAAGGCCCAACTCCCTGTCCATCAGTGGTCATCAGGAAACAAGGCAACCCCCACCTCATCCCCCACCCCACTGTCCCCTTTGTCTTTCTTCCCTGTCTTCCATCTCGGCCTTTTATCTGTTACTTTTATTTTATTGTTTTGAGGTTGTTAGCATTTCCATCCTGTTCCACAACCATAATGTTCTATATAAATATGATTCACTGGAATGCCAAGTGATAGGCAAGAATTTCCTGTTCTTCTCTATGGGGCCAATATCAAAGGTCAAATCCATCAAGGCGGTATTAGTTAGGGTTCTCTAGAGAAACAGAATCAACAGGAAATATTTGTAAATATAAAATTTATAAAAGTGTCTCACGTAACTGTGGGAATGTAGAGTCCAAAATCTGTAGGGCAGGCTGTGAAGCTGACAGTTCTGATGGAGAGTCTGGATGAACTCCACAGGAGAGGACCACCAGCCAAAGCAGGAGGAGAGCCTGTCTCGTCTGAATCCTCCTTAAAAGGCTTCCAGTGATTAGATTAAGCATCACTCATTGCAGATGACACTCCCCTTGGCTGATTACAAATGGAATCAGCTGTGGATGCAGCCGACATAATCATGATTTAATTCTATGAAATGTCCTCATAGCAAAAGACAGGCCAGCACTTGCCCAACCAGGCAAACAGGTACCACCACCTGGCCAAGTTGACACATTAACATGACCATGACAGTCCACCCCTTGTCAACTTGGCAGCTATACTCATCACCTTAAACCATATCTAATTTCTAAATAAAAAACAATAAACACATTTTTTCTTTCACCTAACAATATTTAACTGCCCTGCATACAACCAGAAACACAATAAATCTCTCCAGAATAGGGTGCAAGTCCTTGGGTAATATTCATTCTTAAACTTGATATCTTTCAACATAAATAGTATAACAGGAACAAAACAGCATCACAGTCCTCGTTTCTGTAACTGATCATGTGGTCATAGTTCATATTTATCACTACCTTCTTCTACTACCCATTCCATGTTCCCTTTACCCTCAGCAAGCACTTCAGCTGGCCGTGGTTCTTTGCCTGGTGGGGTGACCCAAACCTTCATTTCTAAAGTTTCAGAACCATTGGTAGTCCTGCCTGGATTGGGTTGTTGCAGTTTTCCATTGATTTTAATCACAGGGCATGGTAGTACTAAAAGACGCCCTAGGGGATCTCCTATATTCCACTCTTCTTTACCTCCATCGTGTAGTTGCAGTCCTATTTCCCCCTGATAATCAGGGTCAATAATCCCAACCAATAATGTAATCCCCTTCTTGGCTTGTTGATCCAGGGGCATGAGTAGCCCAAACTGACCAGGTGGCAGTCTTGGATTCTAGTTCAATGGAACAATTGTTTCTCCTGGTGGAAGCACTCCCCCTTTTGGAACTAAAACCTCAGGGTCACAGGGACAGGAAGCAAAAATTTTCCTAGTGGATCACTAGGGGTAATAGTGAGTGGTGCCACTCCCACTTCCACCCCTTGGTTCCTGGACCCATGGATCCTGGCTATGGGAGAAACAACACCATACAGCAGACACTGATTCAGAGCATACACAGCTTCCTGGAGAACATTACCCCAGCCCTTCAGGTATTGCCACCTAGTTGGCACTGTAATTGAGTTTTCAAAAGGCCATTCCACATTTTATCAATCTAGTTGCTTCTGGATGATGGGGAACATGGTAAGACCAGAGAATTCCATGTGCATGTGCCCATTCCCACACTTCATTTGCTGTGAAGTGTGTTCCTTGATCAGAAGCAATGATGTGTTGAATACCATGATGATGGATAAGGCCCATTGATGGTAGTTTTGGCAAAAGCATTGGATGCAGGGAAAGCAAACCCATATCCAGAGTATGTGTCTATTCCAGTTAGAACAAATCTCTGCCTCTTCCATGAAGGGAGTGGTCCAATGTAATCAACCTGCCACCAGGTAGCCAGCTGGTCACCTCGGGGAATAGTGCCATATCAGGGGCTGAGTATGGGTCTTTGCTGCTGGCAGATTGGGCACTCAGCAGTGGCTGTAGCCAGGTCAGCCTTGGTGAGTGGAAGTCCATGTTGCTGAGCCGATCCATAACCTTCATCCTTACCTCCATGGCCACTTTGTTCATGAGCCCATTGGACAATGACAGGAGTTGCTGGGGGAAAGAGGCTGACTGGTAGCCACAGAACGGGTCATCTTATCCACTTGATTATTAAAACCTTCCTTTGCTGAAGTCATCCTCTGGTGCGTATACACGTGGGACACAAATATGTTCATGTTTTTAGGCCACTCAGAAAGGTCTATCCACATACTTCTTCCCCAGACCTCTTGGTCACCAATTTTCCAATTATGGTCTTTCCAAGTCCCTGACTATCCAGTCAAACCATTAGCCAGAGCCCATCAGTCAGTATACAAATGCATTTCTGGCCAGTTCTCCTTCCAAGAAAAATGAGCAACCAGGTGCACTGCTCGAAGTTCTGCCCACTGGGAGGATTCCCCCTTACCATTGTCCTTCAAGGACACCCCAGAAAGGGGTTGTAGTGCTGCAGCTGTCCACTTTTGAGTGGTACCTGCATATTATGCTGAACCATCTGTAAACCAGGCCTGAGTTTTCTCTTCCTCGGTCAATTCACTGTAAGGAACTCCCCAAGAGGCCATAGCTCTGGTCTTGGAAAGAAAAGGTAATGTGGCAGGAGTGGAGACCATGGGCATTTGGGCCACTTCTTTATGCAACTTACTTGTGCCTACAGGACCAGCTCTGGCCCCATCTCGTATATACCATTTCCATTTTACAATTGAGTGCTGTTGTGCATGCCTAAATTCATGGCTTCATGGGTCAGACAACACCCAGCTCATGATAGGCAACTCAGGTCTCATGGTAATTTGGTGGCCCATGGTTAAGTGTTCAGTCTCTACTAAGACCTAGTAGCAGGCCAAAAGCTGTTTCTCAAAAGGAGAGTAGTTATCTGCAGAAGATAGTAAGGCTTTGCTCCAAAATCTTAAGGGTCTGTGCTGTGATTCTCTTATAGGGGCCTGCCAAAGGCTCCAAACAGCATCTCTATTTGCCACTGACACTTCCAGCACCATTGGATCTGCCGGATCATATTGCCCAAGTAGCAGAGCAGCTTGTGCAGCAGCCTGGACCTGTCACAGAGCCTCCTCTTGTTCAGTTCCCCACTCAAAATTAGCAGCTTTTCTGGTAACTTGATAAATGGGCTGGCATAGCACACCTAAATGAGGAATATGTTGTCACCAAAACCCAAAGAGACCACCTAGGCATTGTGCCTCTTTTTTGGTCTTAGGAGGGGCCAGAAACAGCAACTTATCCTTCACATTAGAAGGGATATCTCAACATGCCCCACACCACTGGACACCTAGAAATTTCACTGAGGTGGAAGATATTTTTGTTGGATTTATCTCCCATCCTCTGACATGCAAATGCCTTACAGTAAGTCTAGAGTAGTTACTATTTCTTACTCACTATGTCCAATCAACATGATATCATCAATATAATGGACCAGTGTGATGTCTTGTAAGAGGGAGAAACAATCAAGTTCCCTGCGGACAAGATTATGACATAGGGCTGGAGAGTTGATATATCCCTGAGGTAGGACAGTGAAAGTATATTGCTGACCTTGGCAGTTGAAAGCAAACTGTTTCTGGTGGTCCTTGCTAATAGCTATTGAGAAAAGCATTTGCCAGATCAATAGCTGCATACCAGGTACCAGGGGATGATACCACCTCTGGAACAGCAGCTACAATTGGAGTTATCATCTGGTTGAGTTTACAATAATCTACTGTAATCCTCCAAGACCCATCTGTTTTCTGCACAGGTCAAATAGGAGAGTTGAAAGGGGATGTGGTGGGAATCACCACCCCTGCATCCTTCAAGTCCTTAAGAATGGCGGTAATCTCTGCAACCCCCCCAGGAATCCAGTATTGCTTCTGATTTACTATTTTGCTAGGTAGGGGTAGTTCTAGTGGCTTCCACTTGGCCTTTCCCACCTTAATAGCCCTCACTGCATGAGTTAGAGAGCCAATGTGGGGATTCTGCCAGTTGCTCAGTATATCTATACCAATTATACATTCTGGAACTGGGGAAATAACTACAAAATGGGTCCAGAGACCCACAGGATCCACTGTGACACAGACCTGAGCTAAAACTCCATTGATCACCTGGCCTCCATAAGCCCCCACTCTGACTGGTGGACCAGAGTGACGTTTTGGGTCCCCTGGAATCAATGTCACTTCTGAACCAATGTCTAATAATCCCCAGAATATCCGATAATTTCCTTTTCCCCAATGCACAGTTACCTGGGTAAAAGGCCGTCATCTTCTTGGGGAAGACTTGGAGGAAGATCAACAGTATAAATTTGTGGCAATGTAACAGGGTTCTCCCCTAAAAGGATATGGCTTTCCCTTCATTCAAGGGGCTCTGGGTCTGTAAACTGTCTCAAGTTGGAAATTGATTAAGGGGTTGTGACTCTGTATTCTTGTAATTTAGGTTAGACTTCTGTTCACTTGACCTAGAACTCTTTTGTTTATATAGCTCAAACAAGAATTTAGTAGACTGCCCTTTTATTGTATTTCTAGGTACCCCAAGATTTACTAGCCAATGCCACAAATCTCTGAGTCAGATTATTTTGACTCCTGCTTTGAGTTTGCTGTCTATTATAATAGCCATGTCCACTCTGCCTTTGGTGATTCAGTGTTGCCACCTGGCTTCTGCCAACTTGGGATCTGGTCATCCCCATTGTATTTAAGGATTCCAGCTCAGTGACAGCAGTTCCCCATAGTAATATCTGACCTACAGAGAAGCGCAACTACAGAGCTCTTCAGGGATGATGGCGCTAGTCTCACAAATTTATTTCTCACTGTTCTGGTAAAAGGTGCATCCTCCAGACATTCCTGGGGTGTAAGAGCAGGCTATGCATGATAAATCCATTCTAACTTTCCAATGTCTCTAAGCTTCTGGATCCCCTCATCTACATTATACCAGGGAAGTTCTGGCATTTCAACCTCAGCTAATGTTGACCACTTTTTGATCCATATTTCAACCAACCATCCAAATAAACTGTTAATGCCTTTTCTAACCCCTCGAGCTATAACATTGAATTCAGAATCTCTGCTTAGGGGGCCCATATCAATAACTTCAGCCTGACTCAGCCTTATATTCCTCCCACCATTATCCCATGTCCTTAAAATCCATTGCCACACATATTCCCCTGATTTCTGTCTATCTAAATTGAAAAACTCACACAGCTCTTTTGGAGTATAATGTACCTCCTCATGTGTGATACTTTGTACCTCACCTTTAGGGGCCTGTTGGGACTTTAGTCTAGTTATAGGTCTGGAAGAAATGAGGGCTGGTGGGGGTGGGTCATGAAAAGAATTAGAAATATCTTCCAATGGTTCAGGGCCTTCATTTGCAGTTTCATCTGGTGAAACAGGATTAATCACTCTAGGGCTAATCCCTTCAGGACGAGGTTGGGTGGCTAACACCTAAAGGTAGGCTGGAGGAGGGGTGGTTATGTCCTCAGGGCAAAGTATTACAGGGTTATCTAGAGAAGGCTCAGCATGACCTAGGGTTTCAACATCACCCCTGACATCATTATCAATCCATATGTCACCATCCCATTTTTCAGGGTCCTACTCCTTTCCAATCAGTGCCCTCACTTTAATGGCAGACACCATGGAAGATTGAGATTTCAGTTTACATTGTAAAGTTTCTATTCTAACAATAAGATTCTGCGTCTGATTTTCAGAGATCTCAAGTCTACGACTACAGGAAATAAGATTTTCCTTCAGGACATTCATAGAAACTGCTAAATCTATCAGATGGTGTTTAAGCTTCTCGTTTGAAGCCTTAAGCTCATCCCATTCACTCATTAATGTATACAGTGTATCTAGCAACAACCAGCTAACATCTCTATACCTCTTATTTCTACAAAACTCTGTAAGATGTCAAAAGCATTATGCCCCAGAGCCCGGCTTTGTACAAGCGAAGCATTAGAAGAATTCAATGGTGATATTTTGACTATCTCTTTTGCCAACTCACTCCATGGATTGGCAATGTCATTCTGATTATGGGAATGAGTCCTTAGTGCCTTTGAGTCCAGTCAGAGTAGAAAACCACTGACAAAAAACCCAGTTTTAAGATTCTGTTTCTTAAGAACCACTCCTGGTACCAAGATGTATTAGTTAGGGTTCTCTAGAGAAACAGAATCAACAGGAAATATTCATAAACATACAATTTATAAAAGTATCTCATGTAACTGTGGGAATGTAGAGTCCAAAATCTGTAGGGCAGGCTGTGTAGCTGATGATTTCGTTGGAGGGCCTGGATGAACTCCACAGGAGAGGCTCACCAGCCGAAGCAGGAAGAGAGCCTGTCTCTTCTGAATCCTCCTTAAAAGTCTTTCAGTGATTAGATTTAGCATCACTCATTGCAGAAGACACTCCCCTTGGCTGATTACAAATGGAATCAGCTGTGGATGCAGCCGACATGATCATGATTTAATTCTATGAAATGTCCACATAGCAACAGACAGGCCAGCACTTGCCCAACCAGACAAACAGGTACCACCACTTGGTCAAGTTGACACATGAACCTGACCATCACAAATGTCAAGTGAATTCTCTATCCCCACTCTCAATCATGTATGTTATAAACATAAAATCATGCCATATTATAATTTTACATTTGAACAGTTAGTTGTCTGTGTAGCTTCTTTTTTCCCTCATTTTCCTGGAGGCTAATTGCTTTTTATTCCTTTTTGATAAAAGCATTATTTTTCTCAAATATATCTTTAAGTTCATTAGTGCCACAATCGTATGTCCTAACACATCACCATCATTTTCATTTTCCAGATTCTCTCTGTTTTGAATACCAAGTTCTCTTGATCCATTCTGGATTGTTTTTCTCTAGTTCTAGGGCACTCTGCTCCTGGGTTGAATCCGTTCTCTCCTAAAGCTTATGTTATCTTCTTTCATGATTTTCTTTCTCATTTTTGGGGAGTACACTATAAGTAATGTTCAATAAAATGTGCATGGGAAGTAAATTTTTAATGTCCTTGCATATCTGGGAATGTTCCTTCACATGACTGCTTTTGCCTGGGAATAATTTCTGGATTTGAAATCATCCTTCCTTAGAACATCTAGGGTCCTCTGCTACTGCTGAAAATACTGATTTTATACCCTCTTGTTCTCTTGGGGAGTGCTTAAATTCTCTTCATTATATCTGGAGCTTTATGCCACTTCTGGGTGGAAGCAGACTACATGGTGCTCTAATGTCTCCGGGAAATGTTCCTGTGTGATTCGTTTAATACTGACCAGCTTTCCTCGGTGCCCTCTTGATTGATTCTGGACCCTCAATGGCACCTGCACACCTTAGTTTATCACTTATATTTTCCATTTATTCATCTTTTTAAAAATCCCTTTTATTCTTATTACCCTCTGCCATAGGGAATCTTGTCAATATTTTGATGTATCTCTTACTTTTAATTTGTTATTGCAAAATGTGTCTCTTTTTTAATTTATGCAAGTGCCATAATATCATATTTCATTCAGTTTCTTGCATTTTCTGCTAGGTCTGAGGTTCCCGGGATCTACCCAACTTGCCCAGTGTCCATTCTTCAGTTGCTTCTGAAGATGCAAACTCCCCTGCGTGCCTCGTGCTGTGCCGGCCCTCCGGTGCTCCCCGTGAGGTCCAACTGATCCCTCCATATCTTCACAGCAAATCATATTTGAGATGAAAAGAAAGCACACAGGAACTTCACTCACAGTTAAGACTTAATAACAGCTCAAGTGATATGGGTCAAAACATCTGAGACATAGCCGGAGCAGGACTTAGACGGAAACTTAGAGCTGTGAGCACATTTATCCGATAACAATGAAAGCTAAAATAAAAGAGCCAATCCTTCAACTTAAGGAGATGACAAAAGGCAAACAAAGAAAATGCAAACAGGACGGTTAGAAAAAAACTCTGAAATATCATAGAGATCCCCCCCAAATCATAGAAAAAATGAACAAAATCAAAAGCTATGGTATTTGTAAAGATTATTAAAGTAGACCATTGATAAAACTGGTCAAGAAAAAAAAAAGATGCAAAATGAAATATGGAACAAAAAAGAAGACCATCAGGAGCAGCAGAAATTAAAAGCAACGTAAGATTATTATTAGCAATTATAAGGCAATGATTTGAAAACCTGATTGAAATATATACATGCTTAGAAAGAAGGAAAATGCTGAATTGGCATAAGAAGAAACAGTGAATTTATGTAAACCCATAGATATTAAATAAATTGAAATGATGATCAAGAACCTCCACTATTTGTAACAAAGCAGAACACAGTACAACAAAACAAAATAGGCCTAATTCCTAATGTTACTTTCAAGTAACAGCTAACTGCTTTCTTATTCAAGTTGTTTCAGAAAATAAAAAGCATGTAATACCCAGCTCATCTTATAAGGTTACTGTAATGTTTATTTTGAAACTAAGATGATCAATTTAAGAAATGAAATTTATCGTCCCATTTATCCATGAACAGAGATATGAAGATGCAGAATGCCACCCTTTTTGGGGAGAAAGCATCGCCTTGTTGATGCCTTGATTTAGACATTTACCCGGCCTCAAAACCGTGAGCAAATGAATTCTCACTGTTTAACCCCACCCATTTCACGGTATTTGTTTAAGCAGCCTAGGAAACTAAAACATGGGAATTTAATATGTGAACACAATGGCCCCACAGATCACATGGAAAGATTGTTCAATAGATTGTGTTGGAAAACCTGGATCAGTATATGGAGAAAAATGAAACTGGAGCCCTACCTCACATCAAATATAGATTAAAGTTCTAAATGTGACAGGTGAAATTAGAGAGTCAGGAGGGGAGGGAGGGAGGAGCTCTATGGTTTAGGGTGGGAAAGCTTCTTAAATCACCCTGCAGTATCATGTTCATCCTTTCCTCTATGCTGCGCGTGATTTCCTCCAGCCCTTCCTCTGTAATTTTTATTTTGACACTCATATTTTAGAAGGAAGTGGAGTTAAGTGTAAAGACTGTAAAGTCACTTTCTCTGGACAGGTTTCTTTATCTCTATGTGACTCATTTCCTCATATTTGGAAATTGGGGATAGAAAAGTGCCTGCTTCTGGGAGTTCTGGAATATATGAGGGAGCATTATTATTTCTATATATTATATATAGAAATAAAGTTATGCCTGGCACAGAGTAAGTGCTATATAAATATGAGCTGTTATTATTTATTAATTGATATTATTTATACCCTAAAAACTATTCTGGATGTTTCTAGGTCAAAGCCCTTTTTTAAAAATAAATAGATGTATCATCTCTATTACAGTTTGAAGGGACTAATAAATGTCACCTATTTTTTCCCACCCCCATCTTAAACCATCTGGGAGATAAAATCAGGCAGATTGTTATCAAAATAGTACCTTTGTTACAATGAAGGTGACATTGTGGCTTAGGGCAGCTTGCCAAGCGGGCGCTCTAATCCCTGGCCTCGAAGCTAACTAGACTCACCTAATTACCATCACTGGTGGCTCTGGACCACTCCCCACCCTCCACCCCCGACCCTCACACCCAAAGCTATGGCCTGTGCCTTGAGCTCAGCCCATGGCTGAGAGAGGAGAGGAGCCAGGTCCTGCAGGGAGGCGGGTCTGACGCTCCCAAGTCACTAACCTGAGGAGTTGTTCCCCTGCCCCTGGGGAGACTTGTCATAGCCAGGTCTCCATGGGCCTCACAGTGTCCATGCAAGGCCAGCCAACTGCCCGCACATCTCTGCAGAAGCCAAGGGCTCCCAGAGCACAGAGGTTCCATCACCCTGTAACTGTCCCACCTGGCCCGGGCAGGAGAAGGGGGCAGTGGCGGGTCTTGCACCTACTGCTAAGTCCTTCTAAGAGACTGGTGGCCTTCCTTAGCCATCCTGCCCCCTCCTTCCCGCATTTGCTGTGGTTCACCGTTAACATTCCCTGGTACAGAGTTGTTCAGCTAGAGTGTGTGTTCCAGGATTCAGACTAGCGATAGCAGCCGATACAGCTCATCCCCGCCGAGAGAGATAAGGAACATCCCTAGGGTGCCATGGAAACCGTGGAGTGAAATTAAACGCGAGTCACAGGCTTTTCACAGCACACACACACTCACGCACCTCCACAAAACATTGTGCAGAGTTCAATGCAGGCTGCGGCCACCGTGTGGGCGCCTCCCAGGCCCGGTGGTGGGCTCATGCCCTGGGTCCTACGCTGCGGCCGGCACCCCGCCTGCGGCTTGCGCCATGCTGCAGCTAAACTGTTTTGAATTGCTCTTTAGTGTAAAAGCTTTCATATCTGCAATCCATATTTCATTTCTCACCACACGATAATAATTTGAGAAACATAGAGAAGTACACCGCTAACAATTTAACATTTATTTTCAATAAATATGACTCATTTTACAGGGAAGTGCAACCCATTATGGAAATCGTAATTCGTGCTCAGCTCCAGGAAGACGTGTTCTCAATTTCATTGTATCCTGTGCCCCGCTACAAAACCCAAGAATCCTTTCGCAATAGATTCTCGTTTATGTGGATTAGCAAATCATGTGCAAAGAAAGTCTTGTTGAACACCGCATCCTGCATTTTAAATGAAGATGCCAAAACACGTCAGTCTTTCCTGTGGGGATGACAGAATTGAAATTGCCCCTCATTTATATAAGGCAACTATAAATGCTAAAATACAAATTGTCATACATTCGAAATGATCTTTGCTGTGTGTTTTTCTCACTAACTTATTCATTCTGCAGTTCCTGGTGCAGTGAACCTCTTGTCTTCTCCTGAATTTTTCAGAAAATACCAGTGTTTGAATCTTGAAATTAAATTGCATTTAAGCACCACCACAAGTTCTGTGCCTGTTAAGATTATTCCCATGCTTTTATGACTTGCATTTATGATAATCTGCACCAATTTGTGACCTATTCTAGAATTCAGACCTAGGAGGACATAAATTATTGATGGTAGAAAGGCAGTGATATTATTCATCTTATGGTTAGAGCAATAATAAAAAAGATGTCAGGTGACACAGACACCAGAATTTCAATGAATCAGAATTAGAAGTGAGTGTGTTTGCTTATTTTGCTGGCTAAAGAAAGAGATTGTTTTCCACTTACATCCAAGTAAGAAGTCTTACTCAGAGACCAGATGGCCATTGGCCAAAAAAAAATAAGTGAATTAAACCTTTAAATGTGTTGTTGTGCCTACAAAGAAATTCCCAAATTGAATCAAATGCACTCTAAGTTAATGATAGATCTTGAAAGCAGCTGAAATTTTCTTAGGTATGTTCTGGAGCATACTCTGAGAAATAAAAGAAAAGCAATCTGTAACAACAATGGCTTTCCTATAAAGGAAAATAGCTATGTTGTATTTCTTCATAGTTTTCAGGTGAAGGGGGAAGAGTGAGGGGAAGTGGGGAAAATCGAATTTATTTGATTTCAAAGGTAATATATATGTAAAAGTATCTCAAACTTATAATGGAACATCATTCGATTTAATTCACTTAATGTGTTATTTTGTAAGCTGCCATAATGTGATATACCAGAAACGGAATGGCTTTTAAAAGGAGGAATTTTTAAAGTTGTAAGTTGACAGTTCTAAGGCCGTGAAAATGTCCAAATTCAGGCAAGGCTATAAAAATGTTCAAATTAAGGCATCAAGAGAATGCCTTAAATTGGTTCAAGAAGGCCAATGATATTTGGGGTTTCTCGCTCAGCAGGGAGGGCACCTGTCTATGTCTGGTAGCTTTCTCTTCTCATTTCATAAGGCTTCCCTGAGGGTGTTTTCCTTCTGCATCTCCTCTCCAGAGGTCTCTGGCTTTGTGGGCTCCGTTGGTTCAGGTGGCTTTACAGCTTTTCCAAAATGGTTCTCTCTTAAAGGGCTCCAGTAAGCAACCCCACCCTGAATGGGTGGAGACACATTTCCATGGAAACCATCTAATCAAAAGCTACCACCCCCATTTGGGTGAGTCACATCTCCATGGAAACAATAAAAAGATCCCATCCAGGGATATTGAATGAGGATTAAAGGACATGGCTTTTCTGGGGTATACAACAGATTCAAATTGGCACACTTAGAAATGTGAAAATGACGTCCATAACTCCCATCAGTCCTTGCTCTAACTTCCTGTCAAGGTTGATGTGAACTCAGCCCCACTGGGAATACAAAGAGCAGTGATACAAGGTAAGAAGTGAAACGGGCATGAAACTTCGGGCTGGACCAAGGGGACAGTCTGGCCGGGGAGGCCAGGACTTTGGGTTGAGGTTGGCTTGGCCAAACTAGAGCACTCCCTGCTCCCTCCACTGGCCCCATTGGAATATTAGGACTTCAAATGAAATTGTGCAAGGGACTCCCTCATCTTGTCCACCTTCACCAAAATTGCATTCTTAATGCAAGGTTAAGTTAGGATGGTGGCCTGTTCATCACAGTAGGCAAAATAGCTGAGGAAGCCACAACTTTCAGAAACTAGAAGCACAAGAGGGGTGTAGAATTTTATTGCCCCAAATCTAGTGTACTGACATGTAAGGGGACAGTGTCATCCTGGGTGATTCTAAAAGCAGAACCCCCACTAAGGAGAGGAAACCATAGGCAAGTGCAGGTCAGCTGGCCATAAAGAGTTCCTGACACCTAGAGGTGCTGAAAATTAAGTGGATCAGGTTCCCTGGGTCTGGAAGGATGGAACAGAGGCCGGGGGGCCATCGGCCAACACCCAATAGAGGGGCGCCCATATTGGGTGTGAATTACAAGATTCTAACATTCTTCGGAAGAACTTTTGTAGGAACAGTTAGAAATACCAAGAGGTTCTGAATTGAAAATTGACTTATGAAGCTGGGTGTACTAAGAAATGGAGCCAAAATATCTTCTGGCCAGGAGGGTTATCTCGTAGGTGAAGGAAGGGGAGATTTGACCTCAGCATTTGTCTCTACCTCCATTTGCCTTACCACAGCATAGATGTCTATTAGGTAAAGCAGGGCCTTTCTGGAAGACAGTCAAAGAAATCTGTAAGAATTTTGGTTGTGTGAGCTGGAATTTCCCCATGCTGAGTCAGAACAGGGGGAGTATTCCAGAAGAAGCCCAGTGAAAATAACACTGGCTTTGGTGTTAGCTGGATGTGTGATTTGAAATCTCTGCTTTACTTTCACTATATAGGGGAAATAGGAATGTCATTTACCTCTCGGAGGGGCCTCATTTGTAAGAGAATGCTGAGAAAACTTTCTCACTGGGCTGCTTATAAGCGTTAAATATTCCTGGCACATATGCGGCACTCAATGAATTATAGCCGCCATACTAAGGTTAATTGAGGATGCCATATTTTGAACGTAATTGAAATCTTTGCACAGAAAAGCCTCCCTAAGCATTTTCTCGGTGTCGCTTAATTAAACTTCAACACACTTGTGCCAATCTCAGGAGACAACCTCAGCACCCACTCAGAGAAGTTCCCGCGGAGACAAGGTGGGGAAGTGCGCCCTCTTAGGGTCTGGTAGTAATCTTTCTTCAGCATCGTGTGGACTGATGAAAAGCGGAGAACAGTTAACCCCTTGGCACGATGAGGCCAGAGCCCTCGGCCAGCATGGAAATGCTTCCAGCAGCGACACAAAGAGGTGAGAGAGCCGCTGCCTACCTCACCCTCACCTGTGTACTGCCACTCCAAGCAATTAGGCAAAGTGCTGGCCAGCTGTGTGCAAAGAGCCCTGCAAGCACAGCTACACCTGAACGCAGGTGGGGAGGGAGGGGGTCCCCAAGACTTTCGAGGCACCTCTTATAACTATGCTGGGTTACGTGACTTTTCTCCAGTACTTTCTGTTTTTATCAGCCCTCCCCTCCAAGCGATAGCAACCCACTGGGCATTTTGAAATACGGCTTCGGCTTTCCATCTCCTCTGGCCTGGACCAGTGTGGGCTTTGACCGTGACGTCCACTGCTGGAGACTCTGCACGGCATGAAGCAGGCATGGCCCCTCCCCGCCGTGGCCTGGAGATGCTCAGGAAAAGCGGCTCCCCGCGGATTTCACAGTCACCCCACGAGGCTCCAGAGTGCTCCTGGGAACTCGGCCTCGGCTGTGAGAAGACGGGAGTGGGAGGGAACGGCAGCGCGTCATTATCCCCACCCAGTTCCGTCCCTTAAATGGCAGCCCTGAGGAAACAGTCATTAATTCCTCAACAGGCTGAATTAACTGATCAAGTGAGCTGCAGGTAAGGTTATTACAATAGTTATTTAACACTCAATGAAGGACGCTTATAAATGCCAGCGAGGTGTCACAGTGCCCAGGTTCCTGAAACAGCCCGTCCCTCTGGAGTGGCCTTCATACAAGCTCCCGCAATTCGCCTGTCCTGGTTCCTTCGTGGGTCTGAATCGTTAGGTGAAGAGGAGCTCGGCCCAGTGGCTCACTGGCCCAGACTGTGCCATCTGCGGGCCGGCACCTGGGGCCTCCGGGAGCCCAAGACCCCGGAATCAGAGAGGGAGAGAGTCCTGGAAGCCAGGAGGAGAGTGGGAAGCTGCTGTTCTCAGGGCCCTGGCCCTGGGGGACTCACGGTCCTGCCTGGATGCGGACGCACCGTGGGCTGAGTGGAGCAGGAGAGAGAGACAGAAATGGAAGCTGGTTCCAGAAGGAGGTGGTGTCCGCGGCAAGCGTCTTTCCCGTCTTCCCTGGCCTCAGGCCTCTGCTGTGGGACTCCTGGGACTCAGGGCTCACAGCCACCCACCTGCCAAGTCCCGGGATTTGCCTGTGGCCGGCACGCATTTCTTCTCCTCCAGGTCTCATGGAACAGTCTGGAACAGCTCTGGCTGGCGTAGTTGAAGGGTATTCCTTCTGGAAAGATGGATTTGTCCGTCCTCACGCGGAAGGAAGGTACTGCTATGACAGTAACACCTGGGATTCCAAAATGACTCAGTAGACGAAATATCAATTAGCAATTAATCGCATGTTGATGGGATTTCAGGTCTGTAGTCGCATCCCCTGGTGACCCGGTTATGAAACAAGTAGATCGGGCGAGGCACACACTACTTCTAGTGGAGATAACGTGTTCTCTTCTCCGTGGCCAGGTTTGATGCCAGCGGTTGGAAATGCCCCGGTTGAGGGGAGCTCGCCCTTCCGGGATCTTTTCTAGGCAGCCCAGCAGTCGTGCCTCTGGGGATCAGCCTTGCAGCTCTCTTTCCCCACCCCATCCCGTATTACTGACAGTCATTTCCAACATGAGGAAGGTAGAATGGGCATAGCCCAAACGCCCCTAAGGAATGGGAGAAGGTGGAGTCACAACAAGAGAAGTTAGGAATTAACCAGTGAGCATAATTGCTGACTCATTAT
This sequence comes from Myrmecophaga tridactyla, assembly GCA_004026745.1. Taxonomy (NCBI): domain Eukaryota; kingdom Metazoa; phylum Chordata; class Mammalia; order Pilosa; family Myrmecophagidae; genus Myrmecophaga; species Myrmecophaga tridactyla. The sequence continues at coordinate 19,969 of PVIY010002814.1, forward strand.
ATTGATGTTTCTTTTAGTCTCAGTGTCTTGGAGCAACTAGAAGGAAAAACCTAAGATTGTGGAACTGTAACCCATACCAATCTCTGAAATCTGCTCTACAACTAATTGTGGTGTGCTTTGAAATTTTTTGCTTTTTTCTAAGTATGTTATTTTTCACAATTAAAATTTTTCAAAAGCAGACTAGGCTGCCCTCACAGAGCCTGAGGCGGGCCTGGCGCCGCAGGGGACTGTGGATGCTTTCAGGGGCTCCTGGGGAGACGGTGGTGGTTGGGGAGCCCTGGGTTCTTCCCGGGCCCTGGGGCCTCAGAGTGGGGTACAGAACCCCAGGGCTAAGGCAAGCGCGGCTCCTTCGCCTGGGCCTTCATCAGCCGTCGCCTTCCCTCCCTCCGGCGGTTAAGTTGAGCAGCTTCCAGAGCCTGGGCTCGGGACCTGCCTCAAAACACGGGCTCTGGCGCCCCAAAGACATTTGGGGACTCCAGTCAGAGTGTGCCCTGGGTGTCCCAGAGTTTCCCTACCTCCAATCAAAGGGCTCAACTGGAAACAGAAGCATTTGGCTACACTGGGGTTGAGGCCTGATCCTGTAGAAATCACAGCTGCCTACAGGAACAGAGCATCAGTTCCCTGCAAAACCTTAATGCAGCCACAAGGGAGGTCCCGGAGCTTCACAAAAAGATCCCCACAGGAAGGAAATCCCCCCGGAAGCCTCTCTACAGGATGAAGCTTCCCCCTGACCTATCTGGGGCTCCCCAAAGATCAAAGCGAGGAACCCTGGCCCAGCCCCAGCCCCGCACTCACGCCGGGCCATGCTGCAGCTTCCTGGAGCAACACAGGCCTGCGCAGCCTGGCAGGGACCTGTGGGCACTCAAGATCCCCAGGGACCACCTGCCCCCCACCTCTTCCTCTTCCCAGCTGCCCGTCCTTTCAGAGAGCTCAAAAGGCAGAGTCCCTGGGCTCAGGTCCCGGCACCATCCCTTGTTTCTGTGCGAGCTCCTCCTCCTGTACCTCCAACTCCTGCCCTCAGCTGGGGCTGCAGTAGGACTTCCTTCAGAAGGCTCGCAGGAGAGTCAGTAAGACAATCTGTGCAGATGCTTGGGGGGTGCTTGGAATATGGTGGGGCTCAGCCCATGTTACTTGGGGTGCACGTGAGTGAGCTCAGACTTGAGAGACCTCGACGTGCAGCAGCGTGGGAAAGAAGCCCCCCACCCGTGTAGGCCTGGTGAGTGGAACAGCCCCTGCCACGTGCCCGCCGGCAGCCCAGGTCCTTGCCTTCCTGTTGCTCCCCCAGTTCATCCCTGTCCATGGGAAGGGGTGGGGGAGAGTCTGGGGCAGGGGCCTTGAGCTGAAGATGAATGTAACAGGAGGGTCATGTCTTATTCCCACGTCCCACTGCTGCCAGCCAAGTGGGAAACTGAGTCTCTGCAGCCCCTGTCATGATTTTATCAATAGTCATGCAATTCAGTGGATGGAACGCCTGATGCTACATCTGATGGGAAAACAATGCAGAGGAGCATCTTCATCCATTTTCCCTCTGCCGAGACCTAGGGAACAGATGTGGTGCTGATGTTTAAGATACAACAGAAATCAGTCCAGATCAGCCTGAAACTGTCCCTTGCGGTGGCTGATACCCTCTGAGACACAGCTTTATAGCCCGCAGGAGCTGTGCTAAGCCTGAGCTGCACAGAGGCAGGACCCATGCTCCTGCTTGTCCAGAGGCTGATGGGTGTCTGCCCACCCCCCACCCCCGCCCACCGATGGCCCTGAGTGCTGGCCACTGGCCCAGGAGGGAGGGGGCAGTGGGAGGGGCAGCCCAGGCCAGGCTGCTAATCTCCCCAAGCCCTGACCCCGAGACCCCAAGGACTCCACAGAGCTGGGGGCAGGAGGGTGTGACTGGGTGGTCCTGAGTGCCCACGCTTCCCTTCCCTTGTGAGCTGCTGCTCCTGACCTCACAGGGCCCTGGCTCAGATCTCCCGCTGGCCAGCACCTACCTTGGCAACTGCCCGGGCCTCCGTCCAGCATCGGGAGCTGTGGCGGTCCGCAAGGGCCCCCCACCCCGACCCCGAGACAGAGCTCCCGTGTTATCCAGCTCCTAACTGCCACATGCTTCAATGCCCAGGAGCAAGCACACTTCCCGACCCTTGTCTTCAAGTCTCCAGGCGCCCCATGGCAGGGAAGCAGCACTTGTGCAATGCCCAGCTCAGCAGCCCTTGGGAGGCTGGGGCACTTTTCCTGGGACCCGGAACAGACCAAACGAAGGAGCCCTGTAAGGGGCTGGGTGGAATCTCGTAAGAAAAACTTGCTGGGGCATCCCAGAGTGGACGAAGCCTTAAGTGTTTCGACTTCCAACAGGGAATTAGACACTTCTGCCACCTGTCCAGTGATGTTAGGAATTAACCAGTGAGCATAATTGCCGAAAAGTGCTACATTTTCATTTATTTAGCTGCTGCAAAGTTTGGACCATCTGTGTGTTTCATTGTTTTACTACTATGTATTTTTACTCATTGCTAAAGGATAAATAGACAAAGATTTCAAGATTGATGGGAACTCTGTGTTAAAATTAGCTGTTCATTTATTAACTGCCTTAGAAATTAAAGTTAAGCCATGTACGTTCTGAAATAATTTAAAGCATAAAGCTGCAACTAAATTTAATTTAATTTATTAAATTTAATTCAACTAATTTAAACTCCACTAAAGGTTTTGCATATTTTGGGATGCTAGCATTTGGTCTAATGGGTTGAATTTAGACAACTCTGCAAATAAATTCTGAGATGGGGTTATATATATATCCACAAAACTGTGACTTCCTGAAGTTTCCTTGGCAGAGTAAAAGAATATATTAAAATTTGAACTCTTTCTGGGTTTCCCAGAAGGAATCAGCAATTTCTTCTATCATAAAAGAATTAATCCAGAAAGTAAATGAATATAATGTAAGAAATTTTTCTGTGAGGACACACAACTCTTTTAATGTTGATGATATCTAGTAAAACTTTTGCCCTATCATTAGGCAGCCCTTTGAAAAATATGTCAACTCTTATTGAATTGAATTTGAAACAGACAATAGAGGATTTCCAGGAAGCTCTTATGGGAAACAAAATGAAGATTTATGGCATTGGAAGTAAATCTGATTTCTAAAATGATTTTTGATAAACATCACGTAATGATCTTTAGGGAAATTCTTATCATGAACTGCCGTGCAGTCAATCAGTGAAGGAAGAAACTTGCAAATTAAAGAGAGCACCATTTTCTTAAATTGATGAGACAAAGTTACAGGAATAACCCCCACCCCCACCCCAACATATAGCAAAAAGCCAAGCTGGAGGGAGAGGAGACTGGGTAGTCTCGTACATGCCAGATGACCTTATTCCAAAGAGTCTGCTATGACTTAGTGGCCAGAGAAGAGGTGTAAATAACTCAATAGGAGAAGAGGGAGAATTTTACATCAAAATAGTGAAATGTCCAATTTATTCTCTCCCCCCCCACACAAAAAAAGGGTTAAAACCTTGTTCCCAGTGTCCTGAAAATTGGGTTCAGGTCAGGACTGGGGAAAGAACCCCCATCTCCTCCTGCTTTGTACCTAGTAAACTTCTTCTGGAAAGCTTTCGGGGCCCTGGGCACCTGGACTCTAGGAACAGGGACTGCGGAGCAGCTGCGGGCTCCTCTGGTGATGTGGGACCAGCATCTCGCCTTGATACCCACATCGGGAGTCCCTGCCCCCCAGCCCCCACCCCCATAAGGAAGTCTTGCATAGCTGGAGGTTTCCAGCTCATGCCCCCTGTTCCCAGGCTTTATAAATGGAGATGTTGGATACAGGAGCACTCACCTGGAAAATTCACTGAACTGGAAATAACAAACCTTTTGCTGGGAACAAACACAATCTAGTCTGTGTTTTTATAATAAAATCAAGGCTAGCCTGTCTCCTCTGCCAGGGTCAGTACAGCCTGCCCTCCAGAGGTTCGGACTCTGGGACACTTTGGCATCCGGAACCCAATCAGTTACAGCTTAGCCAAGCACTGTGACCCAAAGTTCTGGGCCCTGCTGGCCACTGCAGGGTCTGGATTGAAGTAAGTGCTACAGACATAGTTTACGGTAAGTGTGGATAGCAGCTTCACAGGGAAACAATTGTGCCCAGCATAGAAAACCCCTTGAGCCAGAAAAGAGGAGGTAAGGGCCGAGTATGTGTACTGAGAGATGGGAGCACAGAAAAGAAAGCTTAGCAGATGTGCATGTCCCCTCTAGAATTGTCCTTAGTTTGCCAGGGTGGCTATGACAAATTCCACCCGACAGGTGGGCTTACACACCAGGGATTGATTGTCTCGTGGTTTTGGAGACCAGAAGTCCAACACCAAGGCACCGGCAGGTTGTGGTTTCTCCTGGAGTCTGTGACCTCATGACAATGTCGGTCACACGGCCCCCTTGGTCACACGGTCATCTCTGTCCCCTTGTGTCTGCTCTGCTGGTTTCCACCGACTCCGACTTGTTTGAACTTCTGGCTTCTGCTGACTCATGCATCCAAACTTCCTTAGCTTATACGGCCTCCCATCATACAGAGTAAGGCCCCTCTCCATTCAACTTTGCCTCATTTAAGTAGGATCCTCTAAGATCCTGTTCACAAATGAGCCCTCACCTTAACTAATGACAGCTTCAAAGGTCCTGTTTACAAATGGCTTCATGCCCACTGGCCTGGAGATTAGGGCTTGCACATGTCTTTGTGGGGGATGTGATTCAACTCCCAACATTCCCCAAGAATTTCCCCCCTTCTTGAGGGTCCTGTGGGTGAAGTCTAGGGGTCCCTGAATGGAACACAGCAGGTTATTGCCTGGACAACATAAGTGGGTGAGTCGGCGGGGTGGGAGGTTAGAAGTGGAGGGGAATATTTCTTGAGATAATGGGCAAAAAGTCCCTTTTGCAAAGCAGGTGGTTGTGAGAACTAACAGGCAGGATGTTCAAGGCATGATAAGAAAGTAATTTGGACTGAGCCTTAGCCACCTCCAGAGTTTTCCAAAGTTCAGATAGCCAGCTCCTTCAGCAGCAAAACAAGGCCACTTAGGAGGCGAGGCTGTGGCTCAGCGTTCTAGTAAGAAGTTCTCACTTCCCTTCTGGGCTGATGATTACGTAACTCTCTACCTTTATTCCTCCTCTTCGGTGCCTTAGAAGGGCCAAGAAGATCGAGTGGCTCTTAGCACTCACCTCAGCCTTAATTTATCTGAATAATTATGTGTGCACGAAGCTAGGAAGTGGGGAGAGAGACAGCTACAGTCTGAGACCCACCCCTTTCTCCTCCTGTCCGGACACCAACATTTCAGAGTAGAAGAAGGCAACTTCAGCGACTCTGATCCTAATTTTCAGGTGTCTCTCTGTGTTCCTAAGCTGTCCAGGGATTCTCCCCTTTGCCCCTATTCCCCAGCCCTCATGGCCCAACCACCCTCGAGGTTTCTTCTGGGATGTCTAATTTACCTGCCACTGTGGCCAGGGACTCTCACTTGTCTGTTACATGTTCTCAGCGAGGTCATGTCATCTTCAAAGACCTCGTTTCAATGCATTCTTCAGTATGACTCTGCTCAGCGACTCTCTCCTTGCCACAACACGAGGGCCAAAGAGCAGAGACCTCCTCCAATTCACTGATCATCACCTTCCGAGGGCCTTTTGCAGCATCTGTCTCAATGAACAATTTTCAAATCAATGTCCCCTCTCTGGCAGCATTTTTACATAGAATCAGAGGTCTGTACTCAAAAACTCTTGGTAAACAGGGAGTTTTGGTGAACAAGGGTCTAGATAAGTCAAGGCAAGGAAGTCTCTTCATGAGGAAGACCTCTTGACTTGGGAATCAACAGCATCTGACACTGTTCCCTGCAGGACTTAATAGATGGCTGGAATTAATTAAAATTTTGGAAAATGCTAGTAATATTATTAAAATAAATAATATAAAATTATACTAGTATTTTCCCAGAGCTGGAGAGTTCACGTAACACTATACCTTTTGCTGAAAAGAGATCTGCGGGGGTGCCCGCCTACTAAGCAGAGTTGATGGGATCCTCTTCTTTATTTGAAATAATGACTGGACAAAGAGTGAAAGTGGCACAAGAAATGCACCAAGCTGGCATGTTCACTACCCAGTCTCAGAGAAGCATGGAGAGAACAGACAGCTCAGGGATGGATGACCTACTCGAAAAGATGGATTCAAACTGGTCTACAGGACATCAAAACCTTCTCCTTCAGACATTCCCACCTGCCTTTTCATGCTCCTGCATCCTACATCATCCCAGATGCCCCATGCCAGCATCTCCTTACAAAGCTACACTTGTCTAGATCTCTCCCCCTTTGTAACTCAGCCCTCGGGTGGAACCTGCACTCTGTGGGGCATCGCACATAACATGTGTGCACAGGTGCAATGCCAGTGGAGGTCATTTACAGCCCAGCAGCAAGTCACACTCTGTGCTTCTGGGTGACTCTGTCCTCATACTGACAAACCTGCATAAATGAAAGGACTGGCAGAGAGTACAAGGTCCCCAGTCAAACAGTAAAATGCTATCATTGCGCCTGGAAAGGGGACCCTCCCCACAAGAGAGCTTACCATCTTGTAGTTGAAATTGAAAAGGGCTCTGAAACGTGACTTGCCGTGCCTGATCTTAACAAGTGCTACAAATAAGCCTGCCTGAAATGCCTTCTTCATCCAAATTTAAAAAAATATATTTTTATTATAAACAACAAACAAACATTCTTGATATGGTTACTATCAATGGCTTACAATATCATCACATAGTTGTGTATTCATCATCAGCTCATTTTTTGAACATTTGCATCTCTCCAGCAAAACAAAGAAAAAAGAAAAAGCTTATATACCCCTTACCACTCCCTTTCGTTGATTATTAGTATTTAAATATACTCAGTTTATTTTAATCTTTATTCCCCCATTGTTTGTTTATTTCTTGTCCATATTTTTTTACTCATCTGTCCTTACCGTAGATTAAAGGTGCATCAGACAGGTTTTCACAATCGCACAGTCACATTGTGAAAGCTATATCATTATACAATCATCTTCTAGAAGCATGGCTTCTGGAACACAGCTCTACAGATTCAAGTACTTTCCTCTAGCCACTCTAATACACCATAAACAAAAAAGGGGATGTCTATATAATGCGTAAGAATAACCTCCAGGATAACCTCTCAGCTCTGAAATCTCTCAGTCACTGACACTTTATTTTGTCTCATTTCTCTCTTGCCTGTTTCGGTTGAGAACTTCATCCAAATTTGCTATCATCTGTTTTGTTTTGTTTCCTTTTGTTCCCCCAGTGAAGTGTGTGTTTGGTTTTATGTAGCAGACGTTGAGATGTTTCATAGGAAATAAGTCTCAGGCACGCACACACACCACATCCACACACTTTGCTATTAGCTATGGAATATAACTCAAATGTAATCCTTCCTTGTAAAGCACCCGAGTTGTTGCTCTGCCAAAAACAAAGGTCAGGCAACCAAGAGCAAAGGAGAGTCAGGGCAGGGAAAAGTCTTTGCCAGCAGCTTCCGAGTGACTTTCCCCCATACGGTAGATCCATGATTCCTAATTGCTGGCATGCATATAAATTGCTTGGTGTGCTTGTTAAAAATTTAGATTCCTGGCTCTCACCCCAGAGAGCCTGATTTAGTAGATCTTGTGTGTGCCTATAAATCTGCTTTTTAAACTAACACCATGCGTGATTCGGAAGCTATTGGTCCAAGGTCTAGGCTGGGACTAACTGGGCTCGCAGCTCTCCCATTCAGCACCCTCCGTGGGTATCCTGTGAGGAGGGCAGGTCCCGGGAGTTCTGGTCCTGCCACCCCCGCCTCGCCTTCCTGTTCCCCGCGTGGGTCAGGGCCCCCGCAGAAGGGGCCGCCTGCCTTTCAGCGCCACACGCAGCTGCCTCCTCTTGGCTCCCCTAAAGCAGGTAAAACTGCTCTCCCTCTAGGAAAGCATCCCTTACCCTCTCAGAAGGCCAGGTGTTAATCCACCGAGCAGCTTCCCTTATTTTCTGAACCTTCTCTGGCTGCTGGAACTGCCCTATCCTCAAACCCATTGTCCCCCAGCCTCTGGGGCTTGTCCAGGGCTAGGCAGTGACCTAAACCAGACCAACCCACGTCCCACCCCAGGGAATGTGGAAACGTAAACAGGAAAGGGATATCAGTTTTCTTTCCAGGTGGCACTAGCTCTGCCTTATGGGACGGGGGAGAGTTCAGTAGCCTTGGCTTCCATCCTATGGCCTGGGGAAGAGAGGAAGGGGGTGGGAGAAGAGAGACAGAGGAGGTGGACAGCAGCGGGACTCCCCCCTTCTTGGGTAAATACTCTCCTAACCCTGTAAGTCTTCCCGAGGCCAGTTTATGCTCATCACAGGAGGAAACCCCAATAGTGTTATACTAAACTCTTGGTGGTTGAAGCTGCTCTGAGTTGAAAGTGCTGTTCTCCGAGTGCTGTCCTCCCCCTTCTGCCTGTGGCCCTGGGAGGGGTTTCTCCATTTGCTTTGCCCCCCATTGGTCTGGGACCCTGGACCACTGGCGTGAGTCCCCCCGGGGCGAGCAGCGCTCCTGCCCTGCCCAGTGACATCTGCAGCCTTAGTAAGTGGACACCAGGCTCTGTCCTTCTGTCATAGGGAACACAGAGAGGGGGCCTGGTTAGAAAATGTTGCTGAGATTTACAAAATGTCAACTTGTGAGTCTGGCCATATTCCTTGTGCTTTTCAGTCGAAAAGAAAGCACTGTTATGAATTATTGCTCAGAGGTTTAGAATTATTACTGGAGTTCGAGGAAGCCAGGGATTTCTGGGCAGTGTGTGAATCACAGGAAAGAGCTCTGATTATTCTTTTGCCCAGAAACTGGCCATGTTTGCTGATGGGTAAATCTATCAGCTCAGTCAATGCTGCCTCCTGTGATGCTATTTTCTTATTATTTAAGACCCCCTTTTCCAGAGCTGGAAACAGTTGGGGAGATGCAGCTATGCCGCTCTTCTCTCTGGCCCTGCCCCTGCCTGGGATGCTTCCAGCAGCTCTGAGCCCTTGCTGGTAAGCATGCTTGCTTCCCAGGTGTGTGTCTACCAAAAGAAGTGGAATTAAGGAAAAGCCCTTTTCATCCTAATCCATTCAGCAAAAATTAGTGTCTGGCAGCATCAAGCACTGGTGAGGAGGTAGAGAAGTGAGTGCTCTGCCTTCTGGAGGAATGGTAAGGCAGGGGCATGTTGGAGAGTGTGTTGGCACTGCCTGGGATAAAGGAAGATCTACCTACACTTTGGTTCACAGAAATGTGCACATGTCTCCAAGGTGAATGCAGAGGAAGGTTTCTTGTAGTGTTCTTTGCAACACTGAAAAATAGGAAATGACTTAAATGTTTGTTGATAGAATACCATAAAAATTGGATAAATGAACCAAAGCAAAAATGCATCAAATAGATGAACTTTAAAATCACAATGTGGAGTCAAGAAGGCAAATTGTAATGTGGTATTTGTGGAAAAGATTTAACATGACAGGCCTGAAACTGCTCTCCCTAGAAAGACCTGTTTGCAAGGCTAGCCCTTGGCTGCTGTCTGGAAACTTGGCTGGTAAACTGTTCCCTAGGCTGATATAAAACACTCCCTAAAGATAGGAGCTGCACACTGTGCTGTGATTATGAAAACTATGTGGTTTACGCTGAACGCCTGCTTTCCTTCTGGAGGCTGGAATGTTGGCATGGGCCCAGCAGTGGGCACCTAGCTGACCCACCCCTATAACAGCTCTGGGTGCTGCATCTCTAGCTTGCTGCCCGGGCAGATGACATTTCATAGACAGCTTTGTGCAGGAGGAGAACGTGCGTCGTGTGTGAGTCCCCTGGGAGATGGCCTGTGAACGCTGTAGCCCACTCTCCTCCAGCCCCCACTCCCTGCTCCTTTTCCCTTAGCTCCTTTTCCCACTAATCATGGTTTGTGTCCTCTTCCTGTCATAAGCCATAACCATGAGGACAGCTGCATGCTGTCCTTTGGGCTAATCACCACACCTAGGGTGGGCTTTCAACACAGATACCGACAGAATGATGCCATTTATTTTAAGTTGAAGAACATGCCAAACAAAACTCTTTATCATTTCGAGAGCTGCATGTTTGGGGTGATAATACAAAACATACGCAGGAGTGATAAGTGTGGATGAATCAGGGAGGGAGGACATACAAGATGCAGCTGGGAGAGTTTATGTCGTTACAGAATGAAGCCAACATGGTAAAATGGTAAGAGTAATAACTTCATGGGGGTTTCCTATTATTCTCTATATCTTTCTGTTTGTTTTATATATCTTCATAATAAAAACAAACATTGAAAAGGGATACCACCAAAAGTCTTATGAAGGCACCTTTGTCAAGTGTATTTCAAAGGTAGCTCACATCTCCCAGACATTGACTATAGAGCTTTCGTAAAGGAGAGTTCTGGGGGGGAGACCCCAGGTGTTGAAGGAAGGGGCCCAAACCTTAGGCTCAGTCTTTCCTGAGTGGGGATTTGGGGGAGAAGGGAGCAGGTGTCAGCCCTCTTCACCCGGAGATGGGAGGCGAAGTGGCAGGAGCAAAGGACCAGCCTGAGTCAGCATGGCAGGGAGCTCCAGGGGCAGGGAAGACTATGGGCCCTTTAGTTTATCACCATGTCTGGCTGTAATTTTCAAAATGACACTGGGCTGTGAGTGGCCCTCACACATGCAAGGATGATTCTGTTTTTTCTCAAAAGGGCATGCAAGGAGAAATGGTGTGGGATGAAAACTGGGTTTGGCTGAAGGGTGATGGTATTAATAAGGTCTTATAATTTCTCAACACTTTGCTGGCATCTTCAACCAGAACAGTTCCAACCAACAAACATCTGTTAAGTACTGACAAAGTACTGTGCATGAGGGATACAGAGAAACTAAACTGTGGTCTTAGTCTTCTAAGAACTCAGAGTCCAGCAAAGGGGCCACAGTGGACAGACATCCCAGGTACTTCATGCATGTGTGTATGGGGTGAGGGGGGAGGAAAGCAGTGGTGGCTCTGCACCGCTGTTGCTCACCACTCATTTCCCCTCTGCCTGGCGCACCATTGTCTTCATTGAGTATCAGTTGAATTGAATCAAAGCACTTGATTCTACCCATAATAACCATGGGTCAGTCTACCAAATAAATAATTTCTTTGGTCAAGTATTAGTTCCCAAAGCCATATAAGAGTATATTTCCTACTTACCAGCCAGGAATTGGAACATGCACCCACGGAGAGCTGTTACACTCTCCATCCCTACCATGCTGTATGTTTCTTGAAATTAGCGGCAGGATCTTGATGTAGGTTGTATGGTCACCATGAAAATGCACCTCTCTGCTCTCCTGCAGTGGAACATGACTGATTGATGGCCTAGCTGGGTCCCTCAGTGCATTCACCCCAAAGCCACACTTCCCCCGGCTATTTCTAGAGTGTCTGAGAGTGGTGGGGTATTGGTGCCTGCCAGCTACACTGGAGACCTCTCTAATGGGCAATTTGGTTTGAAACCTCATTGACCTGGACAAATCTTTCTCAGATGTTCCTGGAGGTATGAAACTTAATACTCAGCCCTACCCTCCCTCTCTCTTTCACAGTTGCCAGGCCTGCTTTGCAGTCTGAAGCTTCCTCTTGACCCCTCATACTTCTTCCCTGTTATGGGCTGATTTGTGTCCCCCGCCAGATGGTGTGTTGAAGTCCTAAGCCCTAGTACCTCAGAATGTGACATTATTTGGAAATAGGGCTGTTGAAAACATTATTTGAAGATGAGATCACACTGCATTAGGGTGGCCCTTGGTCCAAAATAACTGCATCCTTGTAAGAAGCAGAGGGACTCACAGAGACAGAGGCCCAGGGAAGGAGGCCATGCGAAGACAGAGGCAGAGATGGGAATGAGGCACCTACAAGCCAAGGAATACCAAAGATGGCCGGAGAACTAGAAGCCAGAAGAGGCAAGGAAGGTGTGCTGGTTTGTAAGGATTTATGTGCCCTAGAAAAGCTGTGTTTTAATCGTGATCAGTCTTGTGGGAGCAATGGTTTCCTCTAATCTCTATTCAGTACTATAGATTGGAAATTTGATTAGGTTATCTCCACTGAGATGTGACTCAATCAATTGTGGGTATTAAATTTGATTAGATAGAGACGTTTCTCTACCCATTCTACATGCGTCTTGATTACTTTACTGGAATCCTATAAAAGAGGAGACATTTTGGAGAGAGTTTTCTTTTGAGAATGAGGAGAGAGCAGTAGAACAAGGCAGAGTGAGGAGAGAACCACAGAGTCCACCAGTCAACAATCTTTGGAGATGAGGAGAACGCCCCCGGGGGAGCTTCATGAAGCAAGAAGCTGGAAGAGAAAGCTAGCAGACTTCACCATGTGCCCTTCCAATTAGAGAGAAACCCTGAACGTCATCAGCCTTCTTGAACTAAGGTATCTTTCCGTGGATGCCATAGATTGGACATTTCTATAGACTTTCTTTAATTGGCTTTAGAACTTTAAACGTGCAATTTATTAAATTCCCCTTTTAAAAGCCATTCCGTTTCTGTTGTATTTTTGGTAAACTGCATTCTGGCAGCTAGCAAAGTAGAGCAGAAGGAATCTTCTCCAGCCTTCAGAGGGAGCTTGGTCCTGCTAGCACCTTGACTTTGAACTTCTAGCCTGAGAACTTTGAGACAATAAGTTCCAACTGCTTGAAGACACCAACTTTGTGGTAGTTTGTTATAGCAGCCGTGGGAAACTAATAGACCCCCTTTTATCCTGCATAGGCATTTGCCCTATGAATCTGTTACATGCCTAATTCGACCTTGGCGCCTGCTTCTTGGAAGGCTGAAGGTAACGCAGTTGTATTTCCAGCACTAGCAAAATGCAAAAATATATTAGGAGGTAAATCGATATTTTTAAATGAATAAATGACTTCCTGACAAAAATAAAATAATTTTGATAACTAAGTAGTTTTCTACAAGGAAAATGTAAATTATTCACTGATATATATATATGATTTTAAAGTTCTTTTTTTTTTAGTTTAAAATATGGGCAATTAACTTGTTTGAACACTTAATTTTTTTGGTTAAACACATTTCTTTCCTCATGAATGATTAGCAATCAATAAAAAATATCACACTAGACCAAACTTCTGAAATATAGAAATCATTTACAGCTTAATCTCTGCTTCGTTGATTTAGTCTTGCTGGCTTCACTGGGATCTTCCTATGGGCTGGATCTGTCAGCCCTGGGAAAGAGATACACAAACCTCTACCAACTTCTGCACATGGTGGCATTAATTGGAGGCTAAATTTTTTAATATTTTGCAATATATAGGTTCATTGTTTTCAGTGTTGGCTCTGATAATTATATGTGTGAATGTTCTAATGCCCAGATAACAAGGAAATACAATCAGTCCAGAGTTGATACTACAAAATAACTTGAGGGCAGGAATTCATCCCCGGTCTCTAGGAAATCTTCAGTGAAGACAGGCAGCTAATTGGAATCCAGCAAAACCACCGGTGTGATTCTGACTGCTCATTAGCCTGGTTTACCAGTTGTACACTATGCAGAGGCCAATGAGCCGAGCATGTTTGTTCTTTGAACTTTGAGTTCATTGGCCAACATTCTTCTTCAATCCAAGGCTGTTCTCTGTATCTGCCTTATGTAAGAAATGGCAATAACCACCGCACAATATATATTAGGCGTGTGTTATATGTTGATGTTAATTCATTTAATTCTCACAACAATTCTATGAGGTGCTATTAATATTATTGCCATTTTCAGATGATAAAACAGAGACTGACAAGTAACTTGTCCGAGGTCACACAGACCAAATAGCCATGATAGGTTGTGAAAACAAGCAGTCAAACATAGAATACCTGCTCCTAAAAACTTGACATTTCAACTTTATTTTTACAAAAAGTCCAACAGCTTAAAATGAAGACTTTTTAAAATTTAAGTTTATAATTTCATGAAAGAACAAAATTATTTTTGGTTTGATTCTAATCTGGATGATGCCATGGAAGGAAAGAGCTGCCAGCACATACTCTTTTGCTTAAGCAATTTGGTGATTTCACAATCATGTTCTCTTCCTTTGATAGATTTTTTTTCTATCAGCTGCTCACATCCATTAAAAATATGTTTAATATTCTGTTTAAATCCTTTTTCCAAACTGGAATGTGACCATATTTTTATTGTCCTGAAGACTTGCCAGATCAATGACCACAACAGACCAAGTTTGGCATCAGGGGAATGGTCAAGATTTAATTGTTTGGCAACAACAAATCACTTTTGCAAAGCTTAAGAAGATAATGAGCTGCATAATTCAATGTAGAACACTTAGGATGAATCAATATGGTCATAAACTCTATATCACAATTTTGTTCTTGGGGGGATTAATATATATTTAAGGCTTTTAAAGATTAAATTATTTGGCAAACCTACTATCAGCCATGATCTATTTGTTCACCATGCCAAAGGCCTTTGAGTGCATCTATTCACTCTTGTCTGCTCCACCTGGAGAGTAGTTCACAGGTATGAGCCAGTGGGAGAGAGGGGAATGCATCTCTCAAAAAACTTTTGCCTCAAATAAACCATAGATTTTGAATTTTGGTTTTAATTTAAGCAATCAGCCTTTTGAGAAGGATTCATAGCAGATGCAACATGGACACAACAATTCGGACATTGCCTTGAGTGGCTGCACAGGTCTGAGTCCAGCACTTGGTCTGGACTGTGAGATTGAGAAGGTATGAGTGAGTGATATAGTATGTGGGTTATTTTAGTTCCCTATTTCCAAGATAGTTGGCATTTCACATTCCACTGATGGTTTTGCTTTTTTCTCAATGTTTTCTAGGAAGAGTATCTTGACAAGTAATTTTATGGCTGTGCTGGTTTGGAGATGTTATGTACCCCACAAAGGCCATGTTCTTTTAATCCGTCCCTGTGGGGGCAGACCTATTGTGGGTGGGGCCTTTTGGTTCAATTGAAATGTGAACCCGACCATTCAGGGTGCATTTTAACTCCTTTGCTGGTGTCCTAGATGAGGATAAGAAAGAGAAGACACTCAGAGACATTTGGAGAAAGCCACTGAAACCAGAATCCAGGCGAGAATTGGATTCTCTCCAATTCATGTGCCTGCCCATGTGACATAGGAGCCCCAGAAGCCAGCAGCCCTTCCTCAGAGAAAGTGTGTTCCCCTTGATGCCTTAACTTGGACATTTTCATAGTCTTAGAGCTATAAATTTGTACTCTAATTAATCTCCATTGAAAAGGCCAGCCCATTTCTGTATATTGTATTCTGGCAGCTTTATCAAACTGAAACAATGGCTTTCTCCAGATTATATTTAAGAGCAAAGGGGAGAACTTGGGAAAAAAGATCAGCAGAGCAGTTGAAAGAAAGGTGCCTGGACCAGGCTTTAGGAATATTTCTGCTGAATCTTGATGGGGGTGGGGTCAATTTTTGTAAGAAAGCATACTCAATATATAGGATTCCTGTGAAGACGTTAAGGAGGATCATAAACTTGTGTGCTGAAAGAGTCATGAATGATAAGACACCCTTTTTTTGCAAACAAGGATACTAAAATCCAGAGAAACAACAAAAATTGTTCAAGATCGTGCAGTCATTTGGGAGGGAAGGTACACTTTCCTGACCCCCTCCTCCAAGGTTTTCTGCACAGATACATTGGTAACTTTTTTTAAAGTGCTCCCTATTTAGGTTGGAGAAGGAAATCCTGAACTAGATTGTAAGCAGCCTAGTTTTTGTCTTATTAATTCTAAATACACTCAATTGAAGGAAGTAAAACAATTATCATTTTATGCAACAAAAACATTTCTGTAAAATAGAATTATTCTGTTGCTAAGCTCACTAAATTATATATTAACTTGATGGAGAAAAATGTAAGCATTTTAACTTTATGGGCAAACTTTATATGAGATATTAAAGCTGAATCCAAGGACGAAATATGAAGTGTTAGGAAAAAGTATGAAAGACTTGGAAATGCACAAAAAAGATTTGTCTGGGACACCCTCTGAGTGATCTCTGCCTTTCATTGTCTTTGAGCTATTTTACAACCATAAAAGTTGCAGAATACAGTAGAATGCAAAGGATTCTTGTCCATAGAAAGGCAAATTGTGTCTATTGGGGATGGGCTTGATTACTGCCCTGGGCATAGTGCCTAGTTTGTTACCTATTTGTAAATTCACTTCTGCACACCTGAAGTTTGCTCTGTCTTTCTGTGTTTTGTTTTCATTTTACTTGGAACCAGTTGTAATATCGTACTGGTTCCCTCATGCATTGAAGACTTAAATAAAATTTTTGTTGACTTGTTAATTTTCTATTTGTATGAGAGTCATTATTTTGTCATTTCTTAAAATGATCATTTAACAGCATATGTGGGAGACAATGACCATTTAATCCAAAAGACGAGAATCCAAGCCTGATCTCTACTCAGTGCAGTCCTCCATCCGTCCCCTACACTCTGAAATGCTTTAGGCTCTTTCATGCGTAGGTATATACTCACACGAGGAATGGCTCAGGTGCAAGGCCGGCAAGGAGCTTGCTGCAGAGGGGGATGGGTTGGAACTAGTTTCCCACGTTTTGATTGGGGGGATCTACAATTGAAATACACACTGAAAGACAAAGCCAAAAAGCAAGCAAAGAACTCTGGGCAGTGTTGAACAGCCAACTCTGCTCTCCATTCCCCATGGGTGGATGCCAGGGAGGCCTCAGAAGCCATGCTAGCCCATTACCTTTTCTCTCCCCGTCATCTCCTTCAGGCACAGCATACCTGGGAAGGCATCTGTCACATATGAAATGCTTTAGGAAATTGAGAATAATGTAGGCAGGAGGTTGCAGGTACCATTTAACCTCTCAAGTCTTCATTTCTTGCATTTGTTAAAATAAAGGTGTCTGGCAATGCCTACCATTTTTGAGGACTTCTCTGGTTATAATCCAATGGCCATGGTCATGTAGGTTTAATTTTTTTTAATCTGTCACAAAAAAAGTGTGTGTTTGTTGTGAAAAAAAGATGAATACAATTTCATTATGATCTATTGGGGAATTATTTCTGATGGGCAGTTTAAAAATTTACCTCTGCATAGATGCTACATGAAAATGGTCAATCTGAACTTAGTTTTAGAGACTATTTTCTAATGGAAGTAGAAAGCTAAGTTAAAATCACAAAAATCATAGGATGGGTGTAATCACACTTGTGACTTGCATTTGCAGGGTGCTTTGCACTGGGAAGCAGGGATAGTTTCTCTTTCTTCCTTGTTTTAAGGATGCATTGTCACTTCTCAGAGACAACAGGAGATTAACGCTCAGTTCCTTGAGAGCTGCCAAATATAATGACTATTTCAAATTGTATTTACATATAGTGCTGGCTCTGTGTTTAAACAATTAGGAAGGCATTTGACCTCCCTTAGAATCTAACTGGTAATTTTTACTTGGAATATGAAAAGACTTTTTGGCTCTACCTTCAATTGTGGCAATTCAATTGTGGCAATGCACTGAACAGAAGAAATAAAGTCTTATAGAGGACAATCTCAAAGACACGTAGCTCCCAAACATTCACTTTTGGATCTCTGTCTCAAATGTTTAGGAGTAGTGAAAGGACCTCAAGGCTACCTAAACCTTAAATATCTCCAATCCCCTTCCAGAGCCTGAAAGTCAGGGCTACTTGAAAGGGCTGGGCTGACCTGTGCCCTGCCAAGGTCAATCTGCCTGGGCAAGTGGGGGCCAAATCTAGGGGAGCCCTAGATTCACACATATATAGGGACCTGAAGGACCCCTGAAACCAAAATAGTGGAATTCCATTTCTTTACTTTAGTAGAGGCTCTAGTGAGTTTCTCTTAAAAGCTGGTAACCTACATACACCATAAATACAGGGAATTTTGAATAGGGAGTCAGAACTTGGTGGTTTGTACAGGTCCGTGTGATGCCTCAATACATCCCAGAGTAATTTGGGCAGAGAACAAAAAAAGTATTTTCAAAGTCCCCTTGGGGAACTGGAGAGGAAGGAGGAAGTATTAAACTTCCCAACCTGGGGAAATCCTGATATTTTCACAAGCAGTGGGGACAACAAATTTAATAGGCTTAGCCCCTGGTCTTGGGTTTGTCCCTATGAAACTTATTCCTGCAAAGGAGAAGCTGCAACTACTTATAATTATGCCTAAGAATCTCTCCAAGAGAACCTCTTTTGTTGCTCAGATGTAGCCCCTCTCTCAAAGTCAGCTCAGCAGGTGAACTTGCTGCCCTCCTCACTACGTGGGACATGACTCCCAGGGGTGTAAAAATCTCTCTGGAAACATGGGACATGACTTCTGGGGATGAATCAGGACTTGGCATCAAAGGATTGAGAAAACCTTCTTGACCAAAATGGGGAAGAGTGAAATGAGACAAAATAAAGTTTCAGTGGCTGAGAGATTTCAAATAGAGTGAGGTTATCCTGGAGACTATTCTTATGCATTATACAGATATCACTTTTTGTTTGTTAGTGTATTGGATTAGCTGGAAGGAAATATCTGAAATTTTTGAACTGCATTCCAGTAGCCTTGATCCTGGAAGATGATTGCATAACTGTAGAGCTTTTACAGTGTGACTATGTGAGTGTGAAAACCTTGTGGCTGACACTCCTTTTAACCAGTGTATGGACAAATAAGCAAAAAAATAAGGACAAAAATATATAATGTGGGGGATAAAAGGTAAGAAAATTAGATAGATTGTGAAAGTGGTAGTCAGTGAGAGGGAGTGGTAAGGGGTATGGATGTATGGGGCTTTTCTTTTTATTTCTTTTTTCTGGAGTGATGCAAATGTTCTAAAAGTGATCATGGTGATGAATACACAACTATGTGATATTATGAGCCATTGATTGCATACTTTGCATGGACTGTATGGTGCATGAAGATATCTCAATAAAATGTTAAAAAGATAGTCATTTATAAAAGTGGCAACATGACTATTTGAGATAGCATTTCTTAATGTAGTATTGTTTCAAATTTCCAATTGTGACCCATTAGAGGTTTGTGAAATCAATCAATTTAATTGGTCACAATCAGCATATATAGAATAGAATGGAATGAAATAGAATAGAATAGAACAGAGCAGAATAGAATAGAATAGAACAGGAGTGTCAAAATAAGGGCAAATAACGTGGAAAGATCTTGTTTCAGTTTGTGTGTGGACTGGAACAATATAAGAAAAAGCGTTTCTTGCTGGGAGTCATGGTCAGAAAAGCCACTGGTTGCTTGCTCCTTCTTGGACCCAGCCTGTGAGTGGATTTACTTCTTGCCTTGTAGATGGCAGTCTTGGTCATGTCACTTGCTTTGGCCAATTGAAATGTTGTTGGAAGTAACATGAGCAGAAGCTTTCAAAGCTATCACGTGGCACTGCAGTCTCTCTTTTCTCTATACCTGGAGCCCAGCAATGTCCAGGTTAGGGGCTTATATCATCTGAGGTACAGAGTAAAGAGACTATATACTACAGGAGCAGGTGACCTATGTTGGATATTTAGCAAGAGCGAGAAATAACCCTTGTTATAAGCTACAGAAACTTGGGGGTCATTTGTTACTGCAGCATAATGCAGTCTAAGCTGACTGATGTACTTTATTCCTGAGGCTGATGGAAAAGCACAGCAAGCTGAGTGTATGGTATTCCAGAGCAGAGCTGTGGTGGACACAGTGATGTGCCACTGAGACCACTTCTGAGAAAGGACTCGCTGCCCCAGCTGCTGGCAGACAGCCTTTGTCTGCTCCTTCAGGGATGATCTCATTGCAGGAAGCCTCTTCCCCAAAGATACCACCTTCCAGGGAGGCCCACATCCAGTTACTGGTTAAGGCAGGAGTAGAAAGGGCTGGCAGTATCGCATAATTCATCTAGAGTGCTGGTTTGAAGCTGTTACGTAGCCCAGAAAATACTATGTTCTTTTTTTAAATTTTAACACACTTTTATTGATATATATTATATATTTATATATCTGTTATCATCCAAAGTGTATAATCAATGGTTCAAAGTATCATCATATAGCTGTGCATTCATCATTGCAATCAACTTTTTTTGTGTGAAAAATAAATGCATATATACAAAAAAAGCAATAAATTTCAAAGCACACTGCAACAATTAGTTGTAGAACAGATTTCAGAGCTTGGTATGAATTACAATTCCACAATTTTAAGTTTTCACTACTAGCTGCTCCAAGGCACTGGAGACTAAAAGAAATATCAATATGATTCAGCAATCACACTCATTTGTTAAACCCTATCTTCTTTGTATAACTCCACCATCTCCTTTGATCTTTCTCCCACTCCTTAGGGGTATTTGGACTATGCACATTCTAGTTTTTTCCTGTTGGAAGGGATTGTTAGTAATATGGGACAGGGGATTGGAACTAGCTGATATTTTAGAGAGGATGGCCCCTCTGTGTTTCAGGACTTAACTGGCCTAGGAACACATTTGGAGGTTGTAGGTTTCTGGAAAGAAATCCTGGTGCATGGAACCTTTGTAAAATCTCATATAAAGCCCTAGGTTTTCTTTAAGGTTGGTAGGAATGGCTTTGGTTGGGGTTTGGTAAGCTATGATGATAGCAATGCCTCACTAAATCTTGCGTAAGAGTAGCCTCCAGGTTAGCCTCTCGATTCTATTTGAACTCTCGCAGCCACTGATACCTTATTTTTTACACTTCTTTCTCCCCTTTTGGTCAGTATGGCATTGTTGATCCCACAGTGCCAGGGCCAGGCTTACGCTGGGAGTCATTGCCCACACTGCCAGGGAGACTTCATCCCTGGATGTCATGTCCCATGCAGGGAGCAGAGTTATGATTTCACTTGCAGAGTTGGGCTTAGAGAGAGTGAAGCCACATCTGAGCAACAACAGAGGTCCTCTGGAAGTAACTCTGAGGCATAACCTATAGGTAGGCTAAGCTTTTCCACTACATAAAAAAGCTTCACAAGAGCAAGCCTCAAGATCAAGTGCTTGGCCTATTGACTTGGGAGTCCCTAATGTTTGACACAGATTAAGGGTTTCCCAGGTGATACAGTTTAATATTTCCATATTTTTTCTCCCATCCCTCAAAAGACTTTGCCACTAATTTTTGATTACCAGCTTATCATAACGTGGGGTGTATCCAGGCATTATACCAAGCCATATTTGATTACAGGCCCTCATTCCCATTTGGGCTCCCTGTGCCTGGGATGTTTAAATGATCTATTCAGACAGGTTGAGCTAGACTATGTGCAACAGAAAATTTAGGTTCTGGACAAAATAAATCTTTCTTCCTTTGGTCTCATAGAGTAGATGAAGTTCTAAAATATAGACACTGTTTTCCTTACCCCTGTATTCTGAGTTATCTTAATCTTGACCTAATTGGCTTTGTTCTTATCTCTAAATACCATATTATACATATGTAGCATAGCATCTCAAAATCTAGAAATAACACTTACTGTGCCAAACTAAATGTGACTGCTATGAGAGCTACAATCTAGGCCTCAGGTTTCCTATAAGTATTTTCTAAATGAGACCATACAATATTTTCTCTTTTGTTTCTGGCTTATTTTGCCTCACAAAATGTCCCACATGTTCATTCACAATGATGCATGCCTCACAACTTCATTTCTTTCTATAGAAGCACAATATTCAACCATACGTATACACTACCAATTGCTGTTCTACTTCTCAGTCAGTGTATCCTTCAGCCACCTCCATCCATCATGTCTAATGCCCAAAGCCAACAGTCCATCAACACTTTCAATTTTAGACAATTTCATGGTTCCTAAGAGAAAAGTAACTGATGAACACACCCTCACCAAATAGAAAATCTAAACTTCCCCTTAACTCTTGTGCCCCCCCCTATTGTTTACTCCTGGTATTGCTGCGGTTCTGTTAATATTTTCATGTTAAACAAAGGCCATCGCTTGCAATAGCAGTTCTCCCCCATACCCTGGTATAATGCAGTCTTTGTACATGATTCATACCTTTTAGTAGGTCACGCAAGAACGTATTTATATTTGTAATGTTAATCAGTGGGACACGTGGGTCTATACAACCCCTTTCAATCATGTTCACCTTCAATATTACTTATAAGACCCACTGGAGAACTACCTTCACTTCTATCTATTCCCTTACATTTAAGTTCAACCTCATTAGCTAACTTTTCACCCAACTCTAACTTCTATGTATCTCTAAGTCCCTTATATTCTGTATTGTAAGCCTCTGATTTTACCTTTACCATGGTAATTAAAGCAAAAGCATACAGTATCTATCCTTTTGTGTCTGGCTTATTTCACTCAGCATTATGTCCTCAAGGCTCATCCACCTCGTCATGTGTTTCAGGATGTCATTTTGTCTTACTGCTGCATAATATTCCATCGTATGTATGTACCACATTATGTTTATCCACTCCTCTGTTGATGGACACTTGGATCTTTTCCATCTTTTGGCAATTGTGAATAATGCTGCTATGAACATCAGTGTGCAAATGTTTATTTGGATTGCTGCTTTCAGCTCTTCTGGATATATACCAAGTAGTGGTATTGCCAATATTAAGTTTTCTGAGGAATTGCCAGACTGTCTTCCATAGTGGCTGTATGACCAGACCCCACCAGCAGTGCCTTAAATGTCCCAATTTCTCCACACCCTCTCAAGTTTCCTGTTTGTTTAATAGCAGCCATTCTTATAGGTGTGAGGTGGTATCTCACTGTAGTCTTGATTTGCATTTCCCTTATAGCTAAAGAAAATGAGCATCTGTTCGTATGCTTTGTAGCCACCTGTATTTGCTGTTTGGAAAAATGCCTATTTAAATCTTTAGCCCATTTTATAATTGTGTTGTTTGTTCTTTTGTTGTTGAGTGGTATGATTTCTTTATGTATGCAGGATATCAAATCTTTACCTGATATGTGATTTCAAAATATTTTCTCCCATTGGTGTCACTTCACCTTTTGACAAAGTTTTTTGAGGCTCAAAAGCATTTGATTTTGAGGACTCCCTGTTTACCATATATATTTTCTTTTGTTGCTTGTGCTTTGGGTGTAAAGTTTAGGAAGCTACCTCCTGTTACTAGGTCTTGAAATATTTCCCAACATTTTCGACCATGTTCTTTTAATCCATTCCTGTGGGTACAGAACTATTGCGGGGTGGGGCCTTTTGCTTTGGGTGTTTCAATTGAGATGCAACCCGCCGAATTCAAGGTGGATCTTAATCCTTTACTGCAGTACTTCATGAGGATAAAGAAACACCCAAGAAGAGCTCAGAGAGAAAAGCCCCAGGAGAAACCAGCAAGAACACACATAAGCTGAAAAAGCAACTGAAGCTAAAATCTGAAAGCAACAAAACCTGGGAGAAAAGAACCAGTAGACACTGGACATTTGCCTTCCAATGTGACAGAGGTGTCCCAGGTGTTGGCAGCCTTTCTACCAAGAAAGTATGATCCTGTTGATGCTTTAACTGGGACATTTTCATGGCCTTAAAACTGCAAATTTGTAAGCTAATATATCCCATTGTAGAAACCAACCCATTTCTGGCATATTGCATTCCAACAGGTTTAGCAAACCAAGACTGCTGACTAGCACCCATGCTCTCGTGGGGTCAACTGAGACTGTCCTTACTCAGGCTTCGCAGTTGACTTCTCCCTTTGTCCAGGCCTGCTTCTTTTCCTCCCTTCCACAGACGTGGCTCCCAAGCATTCCTTGCACATCCTGCACACTCACCTCTGTCCCAGAATCTGCCTCTTGGAGGTTCCAACAGCATCAGGAGCAGTGGCCATTGGGTAGCACACTCAGATCTCAGCACTGGAGAACCGCCTGAGCGTGAAACAGGAAGTGGGCTTTACTTCCTGCAGAGCCCCCTGCTCACTGTCTTCTTTGCTGCTTGCTCCAAGCTGTGGTTTCCAGGCACTAGATAGGACCAGCTGCCATAACCCTCTAGCACTCCTGGGGTCCTCTGAGACAGCTTTACACCTTGCACAGAGCCTAGCACACCAAGACGCTCTTTTTGGAAGAAGATATTTTTTCACTCTGATTGCTCTGTAGAAATAGTGCTGGACTGAAAGAGAGCTCAGTTAGCACTCATAGCTCCCCAAAATGTTGGTCAGCGTTGTGGTGGCTGGAGATGCATGGGGTCCCTGAGAGGCCCCAACATGCCCTGCTTGCCACAGATGTCCTAATATGACAACTTAGGCAGGCTCTTTGCATATTGTTTTTCTTTCTAAAGCGTGGATGTGGAGAAAAGATTTAGATCTTTAATTCCAGTAATATTCTCGAACACCAGAAGGATAAAAAGCCAACCTCTCATACATTAAAGATGGCAACATAAAGAGCCCCCTGGTCCCCAAAGCTGTGCTAGTCATCCAGAGTGAAATCAATGGAGCCATCCATTTCTCCCATCTCAACGGCAAGGTGCTGAGGCCAGAGACGCATCCACTTTAAGAAATACACAATCATGGCATAAAGGCTCATGCATCACTATGTGACATGCACTGATCTTGTGTTTGTAGAAACCATGATAGCCTTAGCTGAGTTTGGGAAGAATCAAATGATAAACATCCATGATGCTGATTTTTTCCAAGTATGTCGAAATGGTACACTATAAAGGTGTTCTCTTCATTCCGTATCGAGGATGCAGGAGATGCAAAAACAGCTACTATCTTACTTATTATTATTATTATACAACTCCCACAGTGTTATTAAGATCACCAAATAAGATAGCTCGTGCTAAAGTGTCTTAGAGACCAAAAACGCACTGCAAACGCGGGATCCAGCTGAGGACATTTCTGAGTGGTGAATGACACCCAGGTCTTTGGATGAGACAGCACAGCACAATTTTAACTTGGCAAAACTAGGATGGGCACTGACATTTGAATATAGTCACATGTGTATGGTATATAGGCCTCGCATTCTGTTTCCAAAAGTCCCCTGAAATGAAAGAACCTTTCCTATACTGAGCAATGTGACGCTAGGAGACCTGTGGCTCATAGCCGCTGAATCCAAGTCAACACACATCCATAGTGTAACTGCAGAGGAAAGGCACTGTCCTAGGCAGCCCAAGACATGCCCATGTGATAAAAAGCCCATGTCTTCTGTCCAGGTGCCTTCTACATCCTCGTGGGGGTGGCTGCAGTAGAGGGAAGGTGTACCTGGTGGAGGTGATGGAGTTGGTGATAAAGGTGATGATGGAGGTAGAGCAGCACCCCAGCCTCCTCACTGCTCAGGGGTGATGCCAGTGTGTGTCCCGGGCAGGTGTTTCCGTTCTCAGTGGGACTGGCCCAGCTGCAGCAGCTGTCATCTGCATATTAGCTCTTCCTTCACCAGCTGTCCTCCTATCCCCACCTCCTAGCCCTCATGCCTTGGCCCAGATCTGCTTTTAAGGTGAACTCAGACAGAGATGATTACAGCAGGAAACAGTTCCATCAGCTTTATTTTGTATAAACATGGATTCAAGAACAGGGCTCAGATCACAAGCAAGTGGGCTTCCTAACAGACATCCTTATGCACCTGGGCTCCAGCACAGCCGGGCACCCCCAGCCCTCCCTGGGCTACAGAGCCCGCCCCGCTGAGCACAGCAGAAGGGGAAGCCAGAAAGATTCTCTGGGTAAAAAGCAGAGAGGAAGAGAGCAAAGTACTGCATCCTGCAAATGCAGCAATCTGATGCTCTGCTTTCTCCCAAGAAGAGTAGGGAGTCAAGTGTTGGGGAATGGGGCATCTATTAGATGATTTCTATCCTCTCTGCCCCCCCCCCCCACCGCCACAGGCACAAAGGATATCATTTTAGGAAGATTCCTAAAGCTTCATGAATCCCAAGGTATTTAGCAAGGTGCAAATGGGATGAGTTTCCTCACCCAGCAGGGATAGCGGAATGGCTTTCAGGAATAGGAGCTGGATTAATGCAGCAAAAGTAGAGAGGGAGACCAGGGAAGTCTGCTGCAGCTGTGGGCTGGGGTCAGGCACAGGAACTGGGAGGTGGTTGGAGTGACATTTCAGAGGGTCGTGCCTGCTGAGGATTTTGAAACAGGGAAGGCAAAGGGGAAGTATTGAAGGGTTTTGATCCAGAACCTGGTGTGATTATTTGAGCCTGGCAGAATGGAGAATTCACTGGAGTGACCTAACCTGGGAGAGAGAATGTTGTCGAAAGACAAATCAGAGTTTTTTGCAGATGACAGCAATATATTCTGGACACAAAAGTTTTGCTGCAGCAAAGGAAGCCAGATCACTTGTGAAGATAGAAGTAGCTTTGGGGTTCTAGGGATAGCAAACGATTTTTATAGACATGAAAAAGAAGTTAGCTTGTTTCCTATTGATCAGAAGAAGACTTATTGGTAGGGTTTAGGGCAGGTGGGCTTTATTTTGTATTGAGTCAAATGAAATGAATTAGGGGCTTGATTGGCTGTCTGAGCCAGCAGCCTTGGTGGGGATATCACATTTCATCAGAGTCTATCAAGACGAAACTCAAGAGGGAGCTCAAAGAGGAAGTGGGGCATGGGTTTCTCGGCTCTAGGCTTTCCCTGCATACTTTTATCAAAGTAAATAAGCCGTTGACTTGGTTTCTGAGGGCTGCTGTAACAAATACCGCAGCTGGTGGGCTTCAACGATAGGAGTTTATCATCTCGCAGGTTTGGAGGCCACAAGACTAAGATCGAGGTGTTGGTGGCCCAGGCTTTCTCTGAACTCTGAGGCTTTCTGGGAATCGGTAAGTCAGTCCTGCATCCGTGAAATGGCCATCTCTCTCCCAGTCTGTCTCCTGTTCACTGTGCCCAAGTTTCCGGTGCCTAAGGGCTCCAGCCATGTTGGATTAAGGCCCATCCTGACTCAATTTGACCTCATTGGGACTAATAGCATCTTCAAAGATTGTATTTACAGATCTCAGCCCGGAGCTGAGGAGTCAACCAGGTCTTTGTGGGAACAGGATGCCACCTGTAGCAGCTGAAAAGGCAAGGCTTTCATAAAAAGGGATAAGGGTGATTCCCGGGACACGCCATGTGTCAGATTCAGGGGTGGCGGGTGGCAGTGGAAGGGGAGAGGTGTATACCGG
Organism: Myrmecophaga tridactyla; assembly: GCA_004026745.1. Lineage (NCBI taxonomy): Eukaryota > Metazoa > Chordata > Mammalia > Pilosa > Myrmecophagidae > Myrmecophaga > Myrmecophaga tridactyla. The sequence goes on from PVIY010002814.1 coordinate 46,937, forward strand.
GGGGTGGGAAAGGAGCATCTGCTGGACCATGCAACCATCAGGTTGGGGGCAGGGAACATGAGTAACAAAGGAGTCAGCCATTGTGATTGGGGGCACAACCAGCTGCTCCAAGGTCCACCTCCATCTCCAGGGTGCAGCACTGATAGTTCCCAGCTGACCCTCCTTGGGCAGCCACAGGGAAACCACTAGAATCATTTTCTTTTCCACAGCCCACCCAGCCCTGTTGCTAGGTCATTCAGAGGCTGTATTTTTCAGGGTTCCTAGAGTTTACTCACACTGGACCTGAGCATGGCCACAGAAACAGGGGAAGGGCTTTGGCCAAAATGTGGCCTGGGGCATTCTCCTGGGAGCAGGGCTGGAATGTGATTATAATTTGGTATGCAGAAACCTAATTGACTGGATAGTGTGCTATGCTGAAGACCATGGGCCAGGAGAAATTCTTGCCTAGGACTCTTCCTTCTGTCATGGGAGATTGCTTAGCAGCTGTGGCCAAAACCCACTGAGGCTGCCTGTAGCTATGCTTCCAGAAAAACATATGATCTTAAACATCCCTGCGGGTGAGAACTCATTGTAAGTAGAACTTGTGATGACTTTACTTCAGATGAGGAGTGGTCCAAGATGGGTCTTAATCCTATTATTGAAGTCCTTATAGGGAAAGTCAGGAGAGAGAAAGACCACAGAAGGAGCAGCCAGAAACTGGAAGTCAACAGAACCTGCAAAGAAAGGAGAGGCCAGGGATGGCTGCATGTGCATTGCCATATGATAGAGAGTCAGAACACCAGCAGATCACCAGCAGCCAGCCCCAGAAGACCAGTCTTCGGGGAAATGGCATTGCCTTGATGATGCCTTGATTTGGACTTCTCTTGCCCTCAGAACTATGAGTCAATACATTCCCATGGCTTAAGCCAAGCCATTGTATGGTATTTGCTTTGGCAACAAGGAAACTAAAATACCCAACAGAAGCCAGTAGCAATGATGAAAATACTACCCCCTCCCTGTTCCAAATACCTTCCACAAAGACAGTAAGTCTCTAGGTAAATATCCAAGAGGTACAAAATGGGTAGGACCATCACAGTCCAGGGGAGACACTCTGAGTTTGAGGGACTCATGGTCACTGGGGAAGTGAGCAATGATGATCCATCAGGATGCATGAAGGACATGGCAGGCAGAACTCTACAATGACTCATGTGTGCCTACACATGCCTTTGCATAATTGCCTCCTCTTGAGCATGTGTTGGAGTTGTGGATGTGATGGTCTGTCACCCCATTGATACAGTGATGTCATATGGCACAAACTGGCTTTAAGAAAGAGAAAGAGGGGTTAACCTGGGTGGGCCTGACCTAATCAGGCAAGTCCTCGAAAGGGATTTGATGCCAGGGAAATTCTCCACTGCTGGCTTTGGAGGTGGAGGAGGCCATTGGGCAAGAAATGTGGTCAGCTGTTAGGAGCTGAGAGCTGCCTTCCAGCTGGCAGCCTGCAAAGGAGCTGACACCCCAGTGATGGAACCTTAGAGAACTTTGGATCCACAAAACCGAGAGATCATAAATGTGTGTTTTTACCTCTGAGTGTGGGGTGATTGCTTATTCAGTGATAGAAACCAGCAAAGAGCTCATGGCAAAACATTCCTGAAGATCATTCACATCCTTTGGCTGGAATTTTATTTTTGTTATGATTTGGCTTCTCAAATATCTCAGTCAGGATCCCCAGTAACACGCAGATCAAATAAGTCAACTGAGGGAGTTAATAGTGGGGGGATGGGTTGCAGAGATGTGAGCAGAGTTGATCAATCCCAACGAAGGAAGCTGTGGCTCCAGGAGCCCCTGACAGCCCTGGGCCCAAACGGGCAGAGCAGGGTGCATCCCCGTGCCCTGAGAGAGCTGGGTCTTCAGTAGAGAGCGTAACTGAGGCGCAGGGTCTGGGAGGCAGGAATGAACTGACCACTTGCAGGTGACAGTGGGCAACCCAACCAGAAGAGGGCAAGGTAATTTGAAATGAAGACGGACAGTCTATGCAGGTCAGGTTTCTACGGAGCAGGTGGAGAAGGGTGGGAGAGAGATACAAGGGGATGGCAGACACATCTCGAGTACAACAGAGATATGGATACCAAATGGCCCTGCACTGGGGCAGTCAGAGGCTGTGAGAGCCCTGGACTCGGAAAGAAAGATCTCCTCTTATGACTCATGAAATCGGCATTGCCTGTTTTCTTAATTCCTTTTGAGCTCGGGCAATGCTGGGCAAGGGCAGGTAGATGCCCCCAGCAATGCAGATGGCAAGGGAATACAAAGCTGGAAAATTGAGTCCTTGTGTCATTGCAGGAGCTACCTCACAATGCAGGTCTTCTTTTCCACCTAGAGTGGAGCTGCATCTAACATGTTGGGAGAGGAGAGCAGAAGGAAAAAAGGGATACTGCAGGTGGTCTTGATTCTACAGAGGAAAATGGGTAGGTCTTCCAGAATGAGGAAAGAGCATGTGCAGAGGCATGGTACAGGGGAGTTCAGGCAAGGCAAGGTAGGCCAGGAACGGGAGCAAGGGACGTGCGTGTGATCTGCTTTGATTGCATGTGAGTGTAGGTTGATGTGCTCATGTGCGATTGTACGTGATTGCGTGTGACCTTGGTGCACTTGTGCAAACTGCAGTGAGAAATGGAGCTCAGCTCTGACTCAGGCAGTTTCAGCAAGGCTGAAATCACCAGTGGCGGGTCACGTTGCCCTCGTACCCTGACGTGATGCTTGGAGGTCACCTCATCTCTGTGGCATTCTTCCGAAAAGTCAACAAGTTCAATTGGCCTGAGAAAACATCAGAGAAACCCAAACTGAAGGACATTTTGCAAAATACCTGACTAATGGTCTTTAAACATGCCAAGTTCTGAAAGATTTAGGAAATACTGAGGAACTTTCACAGATTGGAGAAGACAAAGAAAAAAATGATGTTTCAACACAATGTGGAATTCTGGGTTGGATTCTGGAGCAGTAAAGGACACTTTTGGAAAAAGTGATGAAATCTGAATAAAGTCTGAAGTTTAGTTAATGGTACTATCCCAGTGTTCCTTTCTTAGTTTTGACAAACACACCATGGAATTTGTGATAGTTTGAAGCTGTTATGAATCCCAAGAAAGGCCAAGTTCTTTTGATCCATTTCTGTAGGTACAGACCTATTGTACGTGGGACATTTTGATGAGATTATTTCAATTGGCATATGACCCACCTCATTCAAAGTGGGTCTTGTCCTTTGGCTGGAATTTTTATAAGAGGATAAAACACATACAGAAACTAAAAGATAAAATTAAGAGGATCTCATAGAGAAGAGCACCAGAGAAGCTGAGAGAGGGAGCCACTGAAGCCAAAAGCTGAAGGTAGTAAAACCTAGGAGAGAAGGACCAGCAGACGTCTCCATGTGCCTTGCTTTCTGACAGAGGAGCCCAAGCTTGCTGGTAACTGCTTTTCAAAGAAGGTATCATCCTGTTGATGCCTTAAGAGGGACATTTTCATGGCCTTATAACTGTAAACTTGTAAACTAATAAATCCCCATTGTTAAAAACCAGTCCATTTCTGGTATATTGCATTTTGTCAGCTTAACAAACTAAAACAGTACGCTAAGCTGTTAATATAAGAGTAAACTGGAAGACTGGTATGTGGGGACGCTCTGTGCTAACTACTGCAATTCTTCGTGAATCTTATTTTATTTCAAAGTTAAAAGTTTTTTTCTTTTTAGTATCTTTAGTTAGGTTCTCACGGTCACTAGGATAAAATCTAAATTTGTTGCTATGAAATTGAAACTTTCCATGATTTTAGCTGCTGCTGTGTATCTGATTCCATCTGTCCTGATCCCAGTAAACCACCACCCTCTTACACCCCCACCCACCACACCCACACACCCACACACCCACACACACACAGATGCTGTCAACACCCAACCATACTCAGCTATTCCCAGGTCCCTAAAAGCAGGACACTGCTTTGTAAACCTGACCCCAGACCCTCACTGTTTTTTTCATTCTGGATTGTACTTCTCAAGCAGCTCCTCTTTCAACATTCAAACCAAAAGTCATTTCTGCATGAGACTTTCCTGCGCTCCCTCTTCTAAGCAGAACTGACTACTCCTCTCTCTGCACGGTTGCAAACCCTGCTCTTGCTTCCCGCATGGCTCCGGTGCACTGGCTTGCTTGGTTCTCTGCAGGAGACCCCTCTCCGCTCAACCCTGTACCTCGAGGTCCCGAACAGTGTCTATTTATCCTGACAGTCTCAACCTGTACTGACGATGTGTGGAACTGGTGAGGAAGGAGGGTCCTTCTGAGGCTGGGTAAATCAAGACCTGTAGGTGAGTCTTTCTGGGTAGGTGATGAGGTGCATCCTGGGTGACGGCCTTGCCCACCACTGGCCTTGCCACCGTCCAGAGGTTGGGCCTGACAGTTGCCACCTGCAAAGGGCCCAGGAGAAAGGTAGCTTCCTTGGGTTCTGTGAAAAATCAGCCTCTCAGCTAAAAAGTATACTGACTATGTTGGGGATTGACTCATGCCCCCCACAATAGTCATGGTCCAGTCCCTATCCACGTACCTGTGGGGGTGAACCCATTTGCAAAGAGGACCTTTGAAGATGCCACAGGTTAGGGTGTGGACTCACTTGTGACTAGGATCCTTGAAGGGCCTAGGTATATGAGGTCAGAGTGAACGAGGGTGGGCCTCATTCCACACGACAGAGTCCTTATAAGGAGAGGAAATTCAGATGCAGTCAGAAGGAGTTGCTGGAAGCCAGAAAAGTCAGAGAGGAGAGAGAGATCGACATTGATGGAGGACCACCATGCCAGAAAGCACAGCTGTGATGACGTCTTGATTTTGGACTTCCAGCCTTCACCAATAAATGCTTGTTGTTTAAGCCAACCTAGCGTGCGGTACCTGTCACAGCAACCCTGACAAACTGAGACATTTGGGTTCTGTGGAAAATCAGCATCTAAGCTATAAAGTGTAGTGATTATGAAGAAAAGCTTACTACTCAAGAAAATAAATGAATTGTGTTTTAGATATTTTTGAAACGACCATTAGTGCAAACAGGGTTACTGGTTTAATTTGGAGCTGGAATCATTCTCCGTTAAATTAAGCCCTTTAATAGGTAACACTTCTCATGCCAGCTTGAGTTAGTATGCATATTTGAAAGTAATAAACCTGCATTCTTTTATAAAAATTGAACCTTCACATTTATCAGGAATTTAGCTAGGCTAGCTTTTTCATGCCCCATGAACCCAAATTACTGCCAGTCCGGCCTGAGCCTGTTCACTCACACACTCTAAAAGGAAAGTATTTCCCTCAGGATGCTCAGGACTGGTCCCCATTCTTATCTGACACAGGCAGTTCTCCTAGGCCGTGAACTAACTGACACGAGCACTTTCTGTCTTGCTTTAAAGTCAGTGAAAACATTTCTAAAAAGTTGTCCCTGGTATGTGCTTTTCCATATTGATTTCTCACAATTCTAAAATAGAGTTCGACAAATAGCAGCACAGCAATATGTCTAGGGTTTCAAACCCTCTCTTTATTTGTGGCACTCAATGTTTCATTCATGGAGCCTTATGCAACTCTGAGCTTCCACCTGCTATCGATTTTCCCGCTTGCAGCTTCAATATTTGATCAGAGGATCAGAACAGCCAAAAATGTAACTGCAGCTTTTGGAGATAGAGTCAAACTTAATTCTTTTTCCTGTTAGAAAAGAATAAAAAGAGGGGAAAGGCATTCATTTTTCAAACGAGAAGCCTATTTTTTGAAAATGATTGTTTTACTGAGTTCCTTTTCCCAACAAAGTGTTGAAAGGATGCTACCAGCAATCCTTGCAGTGTCTCTTTCCATCTTCTTCTCTAGCATACAAGTGATGTTTTATGTTTTTAGTAAGAATTTAGGTGTTTCTCACCAGAATATCATCTTAGCCAAATTAGGTTATAAAATAGGAAACAATAGTTACAAAATACTTTGTTTTTGAAGTGAAAAATTAAAAAACTTGGTTTCTATACTCTTTTTTCCACTTGAAACAACTTTGATGTAAAATAAAATAATACATTTTCTGTCAGGCTTATCCAAAGGAAAATCAAAATCACCAATTTGAATCAGATTGTGTTTACTAGAAACATTCACACATTACAAAATGGTGTTATGCTTCATCTTTCTTGCCCAATTTACCGATTTCATGAATATCATTTTCTTCATCTTCTAATAGTAAGTTGAAGCTGTATTAGTGACGTTTGATTTGTGAATTTGCCAAGAGTTACTCTTTTTCATTCTGATTGTTCAAGCAAAATTCAATCTCCCTTTAATAAAGAATATGAAGAGATTTTATCTGATCTATTCAAGTTTTAAATTTGGTAAGAGTAATTTTCTTGCTTGTTTTCATGATTTTTTCAGTTATTAAATCTGAATAATTAAATAATTTATAATAATCTGCTCGCAAATTTCATGTGAGTGGCATTTGACAGAAGTGTGTTCAATTTCACTGTTTACGGAACTTTTAAAAGTTGAAGCAAACCTCTCTCTTTGACGATTTTCCTCTTTTTTTTTCAGCCTTTCATTTCTGAGCTACACTTCCATTATGTTCTATTATTAAATAAATAAAGTTACTATGCATTTATTCCCCATGATATAAAGTAATTATTTAGTTTATAATACATAATCCTTCAGATTAAAATATATATTAAAACCTTATATGAAATATATAAAATTTGAATATATTTCCATCAAAATATAAATTAGATATACAAAATATCAATTAAAATAAATAATAAAAATTGACCATTTAAAAATACATATCATGTATTTTTTCAAAAGGTTATTTTTCCTCAAATACATTTTTTAAAATTGAAGATCACGTGCAAATTGTAGCTAAAAAATATAAAACTTAAAATTGAAGTTATAGAAATAAAGCTATAATTATGTACATTTTAAAAACTTAATCCAATCTCAGATATTTTTAATAAAAATAAGGCTCTCCACAATTCTAGTGTTGAAATCCGTCTAGTCACCAAATGTAAAGATATGGCATGATGCTTCAGGCTCGGTATTCTAGACCCAACTGTATACAGATCTAAGAGTACTATGGATTGTTGGGTATTACAGACTGCTCCTCAGCTGCCATATGCAAGGATTGGGAACGTCACTGCCCTCAGGATTACCTCTAGACCCACACGTTAGAGCGCCAAGAGAGCTGGGAAATGGGCTGTGCCAGGCCCACCCACCTGGCTTTCTCCTGTGCCCCCACACCGCAGACCCACTGCCTCTGGCAGCACTTGCAGCTGTCGCCTCTGCTTTGAGAAAACCAAGGTTATCCTGGGGTTTAGGTGATGCCATGCTGAAGCTGAGGACAAATCCTAAGTGGAAGTAGCACCTAAGTGTCCCTCACACACGTGTGTTTGTCTGCGTTTATGTGCAGGTAGGGGGGGCAGGGGCAGTATGGCCGGAGTATTTCCTACTGCAGAGCTGGGGCCCCGTACAGGGAAGGGTCATTTGTAAGAGCCGAGGCCATTCCCCCAGCCCATATAGCCAAATTGCCCTGCTTCCGTGCAATAGGTGTGACAGTTAAAGAACCAGGACCGAAGGAATCTACAGACAAGAGTTCAACAGAAGAAACCAAACACAATAAGAAACATACTGATTTAGACCACTTGTAAAAACCAGTTTGAGGGGTTAGCGGTGGGGTCTGCCAGTTATGATTGTAAAGAGAAGCTGGGAAAAGATTGCCATAGAAGTCGGGGTGCTGGAGAGGGAGGGGGCAAAAGAAGGGCTCCCAGGTTGTGGGAATGTTCCCTTTGGTGGAATGTTCCATGGTTTAATTCATTAAGCTTTGTGTTTTCACCTATTCACCTTTCTGTATGTTATTACACCTCATGATAAAATAATGTTTTAAAAAATGGCTGAGAAAAAAAAGAGCACCTCGAAACTCCAGATTTGTTTAATTATGCATTCAGCAAATATTTATTGACACTGTGTACCAGGCTCCTTGCAAAATGCTCAGAAGCAAATTCTATGTCTGAGGTCTCACTCTATCCTACAGATTTGCAAAAGTGGCCCCGTCATTTTGCCTCTGCTTGTGGTCAAAACGCTACCAAGGGCAGAAGACATGAGAGTCCACCCTGAGACCTACTTAGAATCAAGGTTCTTTTCTAATGATAACCCTGGACAGAAAATTCTGGGAAGTAGCACTGACTCCCATCAGCATCCTAGATTAAATAATCTTTAAACCCTACTTTCCTCTACTTTTTGCAGGGCTTGAGGGAGCTGAGGAGTATACAGTTGGCCCCCAAAGCTGACTTGGTGTTGAAGCTCTGGGAGGAAGGACGGCTGAATTCACATGCAGTGGATCTCTTAAATCTCCATACTTTTAAAGCATCTATCAGTTCTGCATGGTTTTCTACTGTCTTAATTTTGAACTTATTTCGTCAGTTGACCACACTGCAGAAACTTAAAACACAAATGTGAAAAATTCTTTCTCATATTTTCAGGGATGTACAACATCACACATCAAGTAAACTAATCTGCTTAAGTGAACATGTGATGGAGAGCTTATTTTCTAATGGATTGAACGTCTTGACATTTCAGGAAGGGTATTTTATCAATAGCCAGATTCAAATGAATTTTTAGCCTTGTCGTTGGCATAATCCCATTGTATTCAGGAAACTTAGGAAGACCAGTTGGTACCTAACTCAATATACCAGACAAATGTAGCTGAATTTTAAAGACCAGAGTCCCAGGGGGAGGGTGGTTAGTCTGGCATTGGTCAGAGAAGCAGATGAGGTGAATTCAAATCCCCTAAATTGCCACAGGCTAATAATATACTTGGTTCCTGTTAGAGGAGCTGGGTGGTGAACCACTTTTCATTTTGGCTTTGAAACCTAATGTGCAGTACTTTCTCAGGAAATTCTGAATGAGTAAAAAATTTAATATAAACAAAGTGCACTTGAATCTTAGACTATGTGATATTAATTTTTTTCTTGTAATTCTCAATATCTTTCTCAATATCTCTATATCTTGTTATTGCATTCAGAGAATCCTATCAAAAAACCCTTATAGCTAAGCTAATACCTGCAAATTCCTGGTGGATATTACAGAAAGATTGTTCAACTTAGAGGATTAAGTACTTTACATTTTATTACCAAGGTATGGGCTCAACGAAGATAAAGGGTTTTTTATTGGAAGAAAATGTTCCTTGTTTTAAACTCAGTACATCTAATGAGTTGTTTGAGAAGAGAAAATTATGATGTTAAAGCAGGTCACCATCAAAAAAAGGTTTAAATACAATTCAAAGATGCAAATAAAGAAAATTAAAGACAAAATTCTATTTTTAATATAATACTAGCCTGTTATTTATAGAAGACCCCTTTTAAAGGAATTATAATTCACATAATCTCAGATGACTTTCATTATTGTTCACTGGTATTTTCTCAATCAAATGTACTGTTCTCGCTCTTTTGTTTTAGTTAAAACCACACCTCAGAGGAACTCAAAATAAATTAGTTTAATTAAAACTAATCATCATAATTCCTACTGAGGTAAAAATGGAGTAGGCAGGTAATAGCAGTAAAAAGTGTCTTGATTATGGAGACCTTACCCAGCACCAGTGGCTACATGTCTGTTTAGTCAGTTCTTCTCCAGAGAAACAGCCAACAGGACATTTGTATATACATACATATGTAAATATTAAGAGATTTATTATAGGAATTATGAGAATTGGCAAGTCCAAATGCCATAGGGAAGGCCACAAGTTGGAAACTCAATGAAAGTGGAATTGAAGTCCCAAGGAGAAGCCACAAGTTGGAAACTCCAGTAAAAGTCTTTGATGAATTCCCCAGGAGATGCTGGCTGGCTGAAGTTGAGCTAGACATTCTTCTTTCTGACTGCTGAAATAATCAGTTCTGGCTTTAAAGCTTCCAATTGATTACATGAGGAGACTCCTCTCATTGCTGCAATCAATCTCTTTTGCTAATTGTAGATGCAGCCAGCCATAGATGCAATAACTAACTAATGCTTTAAATCCATTTATGTTTCACCCTCATAGTAACAAGCAGGCCAGAGTTTGCTTGACTAAACAACTGGATACCATATCCTGGCCAATTCAACATGTGTGAAATTAACCATCCCATTAGCACAAATTATAATCTGAGGATGCAGCACATTAAAATTAATTAACTCCTCTATCATAAAAAGGAGGCACCATTATATCCCTTTGATACTATTTGAAGATATAAAAAAGGCTTATTGGGAAAACTTACAAGCAGGAGAATGACAGAGCACATGTGATCCTCCAAGCTGTCATTAGCTGCAGAAAGGTGTGCACTTACCACCCAGCAGAGAGAACTTGCCCCCGTAACGGTCCATGTATTTGCAGGGACAGAGGCTGGGGAAGTGCAGGCCACTCTAAAAAAGCAAGCAGCCTGGCTGTAAGAGTGAGCCCTGGAGATCCCAGGCTGGTGACTGCTTGTCCACTCATTGAACTAATGCAGACCTGCTAGCTTCCAAAAGGGGAGAGGAAATGAAGCTACAGGGTGACCCGGATTTGATTTGGTGGAGGAGGGTGTGCCAGTTTGAATCTGTTGTGCACTCCAGAAAATACAATTTCCTTAATCCTCATTCAATATTGGTGGGTGGGTTCTTTCAAATTTTTTCCATGGAGATGTTACAGACCTAACTGTGGTTGATGACTTTTGATTAGATGGTTTCCATGGAGATGTGTCTCTACCCATTCAAGGTGGAGTTGCTTACTGGAGCTCTTTAAGAGGGAACCATTTTGGAAAAGCTCAGAATGGACAGAGCCCACACAGCCAGAGACCTTTGGAGATGCAAAACGAAAACACCCCCCAGGAAGCCTTATGAAATGAGAAGAGAAAGCTAGCAGACATTGCCAAATGCTTGAGGGGTTCTGGACCCATAGACTTTTCTTGAATCAAGGTATCTTTCCTTGGATTCCTCAGATTGGACATTTTCCTAGCCTTAGAACTGCAAATTTGCAACTTAAAAAATTCCCTTTTTAAAAAGCCATTCCTTTTCTGGTATATTGCCTTCAGGCAGCTTTAAGAAACTAAAACAGGGGGCACTGAAGAAAGACAATTGTTTTCTATCAACTAGACCTTCTCTGAAGTTGGAGTTTCTTTCTCATCTTAAAGCACAATGTCTCCTGCTGTCTAGTGTTGAAAAATTAAGTGACCCATAATGGCATTACCATAGTAACTGGGAGGAAGTGCTGCCATTTGGAAACACCTTGGAAAGATCTTTTCTAGAATTCTATCTGTTCCCTCAGCCTCTCATGTCCTCCATCTCTTCTACACCAGGAAAAACACATACATTCCACCTTCAGATACCAGCTTGGGTCCTCTAGCCCCCAAAGAGGCTGCATGTTTCCCGGCTCCTGCCCTCACTGTGCTGTACGTTCCTATTCTTGGATTTTCTAACAGGTCCATGAATTCTTTCAAGCAAGAGTTGCATCTTGTTTGTTGTGTTCTCAGAACAGGTGCTTAGTGAAGTGTTGATCCCATTCTCTTCTTGCTAAGACATTCACAGGACTGGTTGAGAATTTGGTGTCCTGGTGTCTGAGTGCTCCAAGATTACCAAACAAAGTACCGCTCTCCATGTTGTCTTAAAACAACGGAATGCATTCTCTTACAATTGTGGAGGCCAGAAGTCTGAAATTTGGGTGTCGGTAGGGTTGGGTCCTCCCAGAGGCTCTGAGGGAGAAACCTTCCTTGTCTCTTCCCTGGCTTCTGGCACTTGCCGACCATCCTTGGTATCCTTGGCTTGTAGATGCATCATTCTGATCTCTGCCTCTGTCCTCACATGGCCTTCTTGATGTTTTCTCCATTCCAGTCTTATATGGGGACACCCATCATTGGATTTAGAGCCCATCCAAGTCCAGGATGATCTCATCTGGAGGGGCTTATCTAATTACATCTGCAAAGACCCTTATTCCACATAAGGTCACATTCTGGGTTTCTGGCTCAAGGGTTCTACAAAGACCCTCAGCTGATCCCTCTCCTTTCTCCAGCCTTTAGGAACCTTCTTCCCTTGTATATCCTTCCTCTAAATGCAGTTTCAGGCCCTAAGGTGGTCCCAGACTCCATCCGTGAAGGGGACAGAGGATGGGAATGAAGCCAATGAGCTAAAAGACCATACCATGGAGAAAAGAAATGTCTTGTCTCCTAGTCCTGAACCCATCACTCCTCGGTTTTCCTTTATCTTGCTTTCCTGTCTGTGCAGGAGCTGACCAGCACATGCCTCTAGCTCATGCTGGCTTGAAACTTCAGCTGCACTTAATTGGAAATGTAATGCCATGTGCATTCCCTCTGAGTGAAATTTTGCTATAACTCTGTCAGCTATGTCGTCAATCAGGAATTAGGCAGTTCCTTAATGAAAACTTTTACTCTGTAAAGCCCTTAATTATAACTTTAGTAAAGCGCTTCAGCATCAGCTCCAAAGACAATGTTAGAACCCAATTTCTCAGTGTCAAAATATTAGAGTAATAATGAAATTTGAAAACATCTGATGATCAAAATGTATATTCCTTCATAGTCATTAGTGCAATTATTTTTCCTGGATAACTCCACCAAGTGGGGAATGGTTCCAAGATGTTAAAATGAGCTGGTTCCAATGCTAGAGCCAGAAGCAAAGCTTCTAGTGTACCCAGATTGTATCTAGGGGAGCTGGGCTGGTTTGAAAGTGTTGTGTGCCCCAGAAAAGCCATCTCCTTTAATCCTAACTCAATATTGTAAAGTGAAAAACCTTTGATTAGATTTTCTCCAGGGAGATATGCACACCTAGTTGTGAGTGTAGTGTTTTGGTTAGATGGAGATGTGACTCCACTCATTCAAGGTGGGTCTTGATTAGTCTACTTGACCTCTTTAAAAGAGGAAACATTTTGGAGAAAACTCAGAGCAGATGCAGACACTTGGAGGGCAGTTGCTTCAGAGCTGATAGAGCCAACCCAAGACCTAGACATTTGGAGATGCAGGGCCCAGCAGACGTCACCATGTACCTTCCCATGAGTTGCTGCACAAGCCAGGACCCAGCGTTTTGTCCCAGAGGAACTAAGTGGAGGCCCAAAGATGCTTACTGAGGAACCCCTACAGGAAACCGGCTGAAATCAATGGAGCTGAGGAGCAAGGGACCAGCAAATGCCAGCCACGTGCCTTTCTAGCTTACAGAGGTGTTCCAGATGACATCATCTTTCTTGAGTGAAGGTAATCTCTTGCTGGTGCCTTTGTTTGGACATTTTCTCTGCACTAGAACTGTAAACTTGTAACTTATTAAATTCCCTTTCTAAAAGTCATCCCATTTCTGGTATATTGCTTTCTGGCAGCATCAGCAAACTAATACGGTGGCTGAAGTCATCCAAAGAGATCCATGTGATCCAGGCCCAACATCCTGAATCCACTCTGCTCCCTCTGAAGCAAACCCAAGCTCCAACGATAATGTTGACATCCAAGCCTCAGGATTCAATCATGGGAGAACTCCTGGCAGCCTTTCCGGCTCAGTGCAGGCAAGCCCTTTCTTGAAACTGAACAGCTGGGTTCCTGGGCCAGCACACATTTAAACCTTCTGATTTTCCTAACTATATCTGAGAAGGTTTTAAAAATGGGATTCTTTTGTATATTTCTTGTCAATCATTAAGTGCATATAAAAGTATAGGAAAATAATTAGAAATGAGTGATGATACAGTGTTGATAATTGAACTAAGCAGATGGGGGAACGGTGATTTTGGAGTCTGCTTTTAAGAGGGTGCTGCTTTTCTGAGATGAAAGCACCACATGTTGAAAGCAAAAGTTGACTAGAACTGTTACTTCAGGCTAAAAGGGAGAGCACACTTTAAAAGAAAGAGACTCAGGCTGTTCACTGCCGCTTTCATACAAATTGTAGTTGAGTAAACATTTTATTTGAATAGCTTGCACCAGACTTTGTTCGTAAAGGAAAGTGTGTTAGGAAAACACTTTGATAAGCTACGTCGAAGACAAGGAAGACTTTGAGGACCTAAGTTCTCGAGAGCTGCAGTAGATGTGAGCAGGAATGTGGGGCTGAGAGTGAAGGAATGAGAGGAAGAAAGGAGGAAAAGGGAAGATGGGAGGCAACGTGGAAGAAGGATGGGGGCATTTTGAAGATGCGCAGAGGAACTTTTGTGAACAGATCTAAAACTAAGGTTGCATTGCTGTAGCGTAAACGCAACCCTGTTGCCGAATGTTTCTGTAAAGGCTTCTGCTTGGGTGAGTGTGAACTACACGCTGGGACCACAGCCTTGCAGACTGAGGATTGCATGCGCTAACATGTAAGATAATCGCCAAACTCAACTAAATCAGTAGAGGGTCTTGCTGGCCCAAAAGTGACCCTTAGAATGGAATCTTCTAGAAGATTCAAGGTTTAAGGAACAGCAAAGTTATCCTAGCAGATATGAATAGAATGATGATGATGATGATGATGATGATGATGATGATGATAACAATGACAACAATGACAATGATGGTCATGAGGGTGAAATGCTGGTTATGCTGATTGCAGCTAACGTGTCTGCTTACTATATGCTAGGTCTCTGGCACATGAATTGGATTATTGAGCTTAATACTTGCAATGTCTGAGGGTGCTCTAATGCTGTTACCATTGCATAGTTGAGTATAACAGTAGGCTCAGTCATGTAGCTAAAAAGAGACAGAAGAGACTCCCATCCAGATTGGCCCTGAGCAGAAGTCGCAGTCATGCACACACTATGACAAGTCAGTGCACAATGGGAACAGGTCTTTGAAAATTAGATGATAAGTCCTGGGCCTCTGAAGTAAGGCCATCTGTGGACAGAAAGAGATTGAAATAGAAACCCATAGTTCTTGTTCTTCAGCCTTAGAGAAAACAAAAAAGGCAAGCGGTAAGAAATAGTAGAGGGGTGTCCTGGAGCTATTTATACTGAAATAAGGAACAGAATAAAAAGCAAAATATAGTCACAGCCATCTATCTGCAACTCTTTCCTCCCTGCCTCTCCTCACCCAGTATTTCCATTCTCCTACCTCCTACTCTTCATCTTCAGAAGGATCTGCCACAACTTTCAGTAATCATCAGGTTCACCTACTAGGTACCAATCAAAAGGGTTGTCATAACAAATACAGGAAGCCCAGTTCAATTTGAATTTCAGATAAATGGTGGACATTTTTTAGTGTAAGTCTGTCCCATGCAGGATTTGGGAAATTCAGATTTAACTTGGTTTCACGTATTATTTGGTTGGTTGTTTTTATAGTTTTTTCCCCTTTTAATAATTCTTAAATACACAGCTTGCTTCCCAACAAGCCAGCATTTTTTATTTGCTAAACCTGACCCTATATTTTGCCAACACCTCTCCACCTGTTTCTATTGTTCATTAATCCAGGCAGGGAAACAAAGAGCAAAATCACTGCATGTTTCCACAAACTCAGATTCTCAAACATTGACCGTGGAAAAGAAAGGCAAGACGGGCTGGACATTCCACCTGGTTCTCATGCAGTGGGACCACTTCCAGGTGCCTGTGAGCAACTGTGATTGTAGAGGTGACATTGCCACAGGTGCAAAGAGTGTGTGTGTGTGTGGATGTGAACTCATCTCAGATAATTAGCATTCATCCATTAATTCAACACATAGCTTTCAAGTACTCCCTGTTTGCCAGAACAATGTTAGACACAAAGGATATCCTGCATGAAACAACAAACAAGTTCTCTGCTTCATGGAAGTGACACTTGAATCAAATAAAAACACAAATGTGTGTAAAATTATCATTGTGCTGAGCATGGTGAAAGGGTGGCATGCAAGTGTTGTTAGAGCCAATGTCACACGGTATGTGTCAGTTAGATTCTCCAGAGAAGCAGATCCAAAGGGATATGGCTGCATTTAAAGAAATTTATTTTAGGGAATAGACTCGTATGACTGTGGGGGCTGGCAAATCTGAGATTCATAAGGTAGGCCAGCAGGCTGGAAATTCTGCCGAGAGTTGATGGTGAAGTCTTGAGTCCAAAAGTCCAAGGGGAAGCTGGCAGGCTGGAAGCACAGGCAGGAGTTGTTGCAGTCGTTGTTATGAATTCTACAGGATAGATCAGTAGGCTGGAAACTCAGGCAGGATCTTATGCTGCAGTCTTGGGGCAGAATTTCTTTTTCGCTTAGAAATCTCAGGTTTTTTCTCTTAAGGCCTTCAACTGATTGCATGTGAACCACCCACATCACTGGAGATAATCTCCTTTATTTAAAGTCAACTAATTATAGGTGCTAACCCATCTACAAAATACCTTCATGGTAATAGTTAGATTAGTGCTTTATTAGATAACGGGGGACTAAGGTCTAGCCAAGTTGACACAGAAGACTATTAAGTGGAACCCCTTCCCACATGATGTGACCAACCCCTAGCAAATATTCCAAGAAGCTTCCCCCACCCATGATTTGATTTCCAGGGAACCCACTGAGCCCAGCCCAGCCCATGCCCTCTTGCCCTCTGGCAGCTGTAATCTTGAGATAAGCTGCCATTACCCGACATCTGCCCTCTGGAAGTTGCAACCTTAAATGACTACAATGGCATTTAAATTTTAGACCTCACCAATGAAAAGCTGCCAACTCCCCGCTTAGCCCTCTGCTTCTAAACTAACCAATGAGAACGTGCCAATTTCTCGTGTCCAAACTAGACAATGAAAATCCACTATCTCCCTTTCCCTATTTTCTCCCGACCATCCTATAGAACCTGCACCCCTTCTCCTGCTCGGGGCTGTCACCATCTTACGCTTCAGCTTACCTGTACATAGCCTCACAATAAAGCTCCTTTGATCAAGCTTTGGTCTCTTCTCCTTTCTCCTGGTTGAAAAACCTATCATTTTGGTGCTGAAACCCAAGACTGGGAATGAAGACGAACCCTCCATAGGAAGGGATAGAACCCACTTGCCTGACTTCAGTACCAAAACCTGTAAATCATCTCAGGGTAAGGAAAAATGCCCTCCTTTTTTCTGTCCAGCACGCCTTCTCTGTTTTTCAGGACAACACATCTGGAAATCCTAGCCTTAGGGGAGAGCTGCCTCTGCCTCGTCTGGGACCCTAGAAGTGAGTGAGATGGTGGGACACCTCCACCCGCTCCTCCATATACTCACTGGGACTTAAACTTCTCAAGGCGGGATGCCCTCTTGACTATTTCTAAGTTGTCTAAGAGCAAGAGTTTCTCCTTACCCTATCTACTATCATGGGAAATGGGCAATCCTTGGTCTTGCTACTGATTTAAGTGCTAAGAGATTAATTTTTTATTGCAGTACTGCCTGGCCACAGTATAAATTAGATAATGGGTCAGTTAAAAATGGAACCCTTGACCCACAAATTCTTCTAAACCTTGACAACTATTGGCAGCGTCTTGGCCAGTGGAGTGAAGTTCCATTTTTTCAGTTTTCTTTGGCTTGTGCAGACACCCCCCTCTTCCTCTCTGCCAAAATTGTTCCACTTATCAAATCCTTCTTCATTTTCTCCTGGCCAACAGTCTCACAATCTCATGATAACATGCCTCATTGAAGGACTGCAAGTGACCACATACAAAGCAGTTAATTATGAAAAATTAAAAGAAAATTCTCAAAAAGTTGATGAAAATCCAGCAGTCTTTCTAGCCAGACTCAGAGAAGCCCTTGAATGCTATACTAATCTTAGCCCAGACTCCCTGGAAGGCACTTTGCTCTTCCATATGCATTTTATTTCCCAATTAGTCCCTGACATTCGTTAGAAATTCTGAAGGTCAGAAGCATGACCCCAACTGCCCAAAATGGCCTAGTTATTCTAGCCTCTAAAGTCTTTAACAATAGAGACCTAGAAAAAGCCCAGTAGGAAAAACTTAAGGAAGAAGCCAAAGCTAACCCAGGCTTACCAAGTCCTTGCTTCTGCACTGAGAGAAACCCGAGGCTCTCCTAAACCACGAGGGGAAAAAACCTACTGAGAACTTGTTTTAAATGTGGACAACCTTGGCACTGGGCCAGACAATGCCCAAATCCCAGACCTCCTCCCAGGGCCATGCCCACTCTGCAAGCAAATGGTCATTGGAAGTCTGACTGCCCACTTGAGCAAGAGCACTCACTTTGACCTCCCAGAACTCCTGGGACTGGCAGTGAAGGGCTGATGGTGCCCAAGAATTGTGCAAGGCCCTGCAACAATCACTCATGTGTAACCTCACATGACTCTCTTAGTAGCACGTAAGCCAATTTCATTTCTTATAGATACAGTGGCACTTACTTTGCTTTCCCCAAGTATGAACAGCCAACTAACAAATATTTGGTGTCAGTAATTGGGATTGATGTTATTGTTTCACAGCCTTTAGCTTCTCTACTCTTACCTGTTCACTTGAAAACCATGCATTTACTCACGAATTCCTTATCCTCTCATGCTGCCCTATACTATTCTTAGGAAAGGACATCCTAGCTGGGTTGAAAGCCCAAAAACTCATTCCTTCTCCACAAACTGCATCAGGTATCTTCCTCCTGTCTTTAGTCAATGCAAACTCTTCAAAAGACCCTACCAGTCCCCCTTCCCTCCCTTTCTCTCCCTGTCTTGTCAACCCTGAAGCATGGAACACAGAAACCCCCATTGTTGTGGCCCTATCTTAAGAACCTTATCTCTTTTCCAGCTTGTTCTCAATACCCAATATCCCCTGAAGCCCTCCAAAGAATCAAACCCATTGTTAGATGCCTCCTATGAGTGGAACTCTTAAAACCAACAAATTCTCCTTACAACACCCCATTCTTCCTGTTAAAAAGACAAATGAGTCCTAGAGGTTAATGCAAAATCTTAAGACCATGACCCAATTTGTCATTCCCCTTCACCCTACTGAATTTCACCTTCTAAAGCTCAAATTGCCTTACAAAAAGCTTTTTTACCTTGGGTTTAGACTCACCCCAGGGGAGTACTCTTTGCCGTCTGAGAAAATTCAGGCTATACTCTCAGTACCACCTGCTGAGATGTAAACTCAAACCAAAACATAAGGCGTAAGTGTTAAAAGGCAGTAACAGAAATAGAAAAATTGTTACTGTTTCAAAATGCATTAAATATATTCTGACACATTTTATTTTGATGTAATTATAAGTTGTGAGATGTTTGCTTGGAAACCATTTCCAAAATTATTTTAATAACTTAAGTACAAAAGATATAAAGAATGTGTTTTTTTATTAAAAGGAAAAAGGTATAGTTTTGTCCTAAGATCAAATGAATGGTTGATACAGAATGAAAAAATGTAAAAGAAAACCTGAATGAATATGGAAAGTTGTAGAAAGTTCGAAGGTAGAGAAACTATGTCAAGGCTAAGAAAAGTCTAATGGGTCTATAATATATTAGTACAAAACTAAAACTTAGTTTTCTGTAAAGTGACAAAGTTTTCTTAAATTATTACTCCATCTTCAGTACAGAGTTTTCTTTAACTAGTAGTGTAAAAAGCAAAAAGTCTGTAGTTTGGCAAAATAACTTCTTGTGTCTGTGTTAACATTAGCATTCCCTTAGTTGTTCAAAACAAAACTTTTAAATCTTTTCCTTACCTTTAAATAAAAAAAAAAATTGTTTCAAACCTGACTACCTCTAACAATTTGCTTTCTTAAGGTTAAATCCTAAAAAAATGTTTTATTCCAAACAGCTGCAAAAATTAATTCTTTTACTGTATAAAAATTAAGTGCTAAACGTAGCTAAATTCATTTAATTTAGGTTACATAAAAAAGTTCAGCATTATAATTAAAATTCCCTGTCAACTACTTTGTTTCACTCTAATTCTTCTCTAAAAGTGTTTGCAGTAAAACTACAAATTAAAAATTCATCTCCAACAAAAGGAGACTTTTAAAAGAAACAAGGTAAGTATATAAATTATGTTCTGCCTGTTAACTACTAACCTTAGTTATATTGGCAAAAGAAACTAAACCTTTGTTTTAACCTAAGATTCTTAAACAATAACATAAAAATAATAAATAAGGCACAAGGCAGTGCTACATATGACAACTCATTGTGGCCAGAGTCTATTCTATCCTATTTCTTCTCTCCTCTGAAGACAATTTTAATTCCACTTTTAATACTCCTTCTAATAATTATACTACTCCTCACCTTTTGGCCCTATCTCTTACAACTCTTAACCAGCTTTATTCACTGTCCAAACAGTGACAAATCAGGCAGCTGGCAACATGCTACTCCTCCAGCAAAAACATCAACACCAGCCACTGCCCTGTGATGAAAAGTAGGAACTACTCTGTGCCCTGCACCAGCTGGAAGCAGATATAGGAAACAGAACTTCGCCCTTTAGCATCCTAAGAAAATTAAAGGAAAAAACTGGAATGTTAGGCAGAACCCCTTTCTCCATGATGTGACCCACCCCTAGCAAATATTCTAAGAAGCCTCCCCTACCCATGATTTCCAGGAAACACACTGAGCCCACCCCAGCCCATGCCCTTTTGCCCTCTGACAGTTGTAATCTTGAGATAAGCCCCCCTTACCCGACATCCACCCTCTGGCAGTGGCAACCCTGCATGACTATAGCAGTGTTTAAATTTTAGACCTCACCAACGAAAAGCTGCCCACTCCCCACTTAGTCCTCTGCTTCTAAACCAACCTATGAGAATGTGCCAATCTTCCTCTTTCAAACTAGACAATGAAAATCCACCACCTCCTTTTCCCTATTTCCCGAACCATCCTATAGAACCTGCACCCCTTCCCCTGCTCGGGCTGTTGCCATCTTAGGCTTCAGCCTGCCTGCACAAAGCCTCGCCATAAAGGTCTTTTCATTGAGTTTTGGTCTCTTCTCCCTCCTGGTCAAAAACCTATCAAAGGCCAACCATCACTGAGGTTTTCTGGTCAGGGGGCTCCTGGTGAAAATCACACTTGTCTGGGGGCTAACAGGACAGGACCCTGTGGCCCCAGGGGAAATGGATGCCCTCTCCCCATCCCAGGCTGGGGACGAGTGTCAGCTGCCATCATGCTCAGTCAGGAAAGCCAGGTTGTGGCATTGGGGTTAGAATCACTCATCAGCAAAAATCTTCCCAGAAGCAATCCATTTGAGGATAAGATCCACAAATACATTGCTGATGAGATTAAGGCACCTCCTCAAAATCTCATCAGGAAGCAAGTGATGCAAAATGGGACTAATAAAATATGAAATGCAATCTTGGAAGCTGCAATGCCTAATGTTGTACTTGCAGCAGCCAGTGGTGACTGATAGGAATATTTTCAAGGAAAAGAGGAGAAGGAGGTGTGCAATTTTGCTCTCCTAGCACCATCTGAGTGGGTGGATGCCCTAATTTCACACATCCCTTCCCTGGTCTTTTTCTGGAAATAGCCCCTGATTGGAAAAGGACTATGAATCTTGCTACCACGGCACATTGGAAACATCCCTCAAGAATATCCAACTCTCTTTGCTCCAATTTGTACTCACTAAGGAACTTTCTGAGCTGTAATTTGGTGTTCTGACCAGGTGATTTTTTTTTTTCCAGCCCTGAGCCAGGACTATTCTCAGGACCAGCATTCAGGCTGCAAAAGGACAGGGTGGACTGGAGAAGGCCAACAATGTGACACCAGACAGAACCAGGAAGGAGGAGGGGAGGCAGAACTAGTTGGGCCAGAGCATCCCCTTGCAATGGGGCAGACCCAGCCACCCCAGCAGGCAGCCCTATGGAATGCTCGGCTCAGCCCCAGGTTAAAACCATCCCAGGGCCTCTGCGCGTGTTCTCTGGTCGATAGAAGGTACGTGGTATGGGCTTGCACAGAGTGGGAAGAATGTGAGGAAGCCTGACAGATGCAAGTCTT
The DNA here is from genome assembly GCA_004026745.1 of Myrmecophaga tridactyla. Taxonomy (NCBI): domain Eukaryota; kingdom Metazoa; phylum Chordata; class Mammalia; order Pilosa; family Myrmecophagidae; genus Myrmecophaga; species Myrmecophaga tridactyla. The sequence goes on from PVIY010002814.1 coordinate 68,683, forward strand.
CAATCTAGCAGGGTGTGGCTTGCCATTAGCTGGGGCCCGAAGGTAAGTTCAGACTTTTCCAATACCTGCAATGCTGCTTCCAGCATTCCCTGTCCCCCTCCCGATTGTCCAAACCCCTCCTCCTTAATGCACAAGACATTTGTTCTGACACTCTTGTAGAGAGAGCATAGTTCTTCAGGTTTGGTACGACCATTGATATTTGGATGAAGAAAGGTGAAGCAGGCTTCAAATTATGGGATTGAGGGGGATTTTTCCTGCAAAAATTTTTTCACCCTCAAATCAAGACCCTACTGATGTTCACATTAAGTGTACTTTGACTTAAAATATATCATAAACAAAAACTGATTAAGAATTATTCCATAAGGTCCAGCTGGAAGGCTTCCTGAATTTAGAGTTCTTGTCTGATGCCATATAAGGTAGTTGGGTCAACAGCAATACGGTAAGCTTAAAATTTGTGGTCACAAACTTGGAATTTCAAAAATGAATGGTTTGGGGCCGTGCACCAGTGGCTCAGTGGCAGAATTTGCGCCTGCTGTGCCAGAGACCTGGGTTCGATTCCAGGAGCCTGCCCATGCCAAAAAAAATGAATGGTTTGAACTCTACAATGGGGCTTCAGCTGAATGTACTCTCAGTATGGAGCACTTAATTTAATCCACCCCCCACCTCAGTCCACCTCATCTTCCTTTCCATGTGAGTAACGTTGACATCTGGGTTCAAGCAAACTTACATGGCAACATCGTGGGACCAAAGATAAAAGACTCTTTGCTCTGTGGCTGTTTTGCATCCTGGCTGGTGGCCACGGGGGAGTGCCTGATTCTACCTGTCTCTCTGCACCAATGACAGAAGTGCACACAGGTGCTCCTGTGGTCCCCGGTCCTGAGGGCCATGTGCCACGTAGGCTGTTTTCCTCTGTACCTGTGTCCCTCCAGGGCAGGTTGGAGGGGAATGGTGGTAAACCTTTCCATGCTCTTCTGAAGGCAAGAGGGTCTGGGTGGGGTAGGAATAGTGTTATCCATGTTATTGCTTAAATCCACCTCCCATTGAGAAGGGAATTGGGCGCAGCCATTCCCACTCCCTTTCTCAGGAGGTGGCTCATCAGGAGGTGGTGAGAAGCCATGTCCATGTTCAGGTTCAGGGTACTTCTCCAAGTCTTCTCAGACAAGTAGGGACACTGACCTTACACTCTTCCTACCTCTTTCCCACCCTCTGGTTTCTCATGCACTCTATGTTTTGCATTTTCTTAGCTTAGCTCCTAATATCAATGGCTGAGATTTGACATTCAAAAGCCAATCTATAATGAACAAATAAATACATAAATGTTTCCCTCTGGAACTCTTCTCTTGCATTTTAAAGCTCCATCTTTCAAGGCTGTTTTGGAACACAAAGCCCAGATTATAGTTCCTTGTTCTTATTGGGTCCTTAGGTGCTTTCATTCTGGAAGCAGTGAGTTCAGCCTCGACATCTAGGTTAGAGGTAGAGGAACTGCACCATGAAAGGGAATTGCAAAGACAGAACTGCATCTAGTAAAATTTCAAAAATGTATCCTGCACCTGGGGTTAAACCTCTACTCACTACCTGGATCTCAGGGAAAATGATGAGTAAGCTCCTATCTGTGTTTTGATAAGGATGAAGATCATGACCCAGGATTGCTGGTTTTATTCTGAAAGATGGGAGTGGACAGGACACCCCAAAACTCAGCCTAGACCCAAACTGGAGCTGTATGGTTGGCTCTGCCCAGGGTGGAAAATTGGGGAACCTAAGGGAGGAAACTGGGGCCTCTGAGTGACATCTCTCCAGCTCAGATGGGGTCCTTCAGTTGTTTGTTTACATTTCCTCTTGTCCATGCACCTGCCACTCTCTGTTGTAATAATGCTGTGCGGAAAGGGCAAGAGATAACACACCCAGGTGAGGGGACCCTGAGGGAGAATACAGGCTGTCTGTCATCATCAGGGAGCCGTTTTGCCCTCATCCAGGCTGGCCTCAACTTCTGACCTGTTGGCCCATTCATAGAAGATTTGAGGCCTGGTCCACTGCCTGCCTCTTCCCCTAACCCTTGCTCCCGTCTTAGGGGACTCCAAGGTGCAGGGACTGATACTTTCAATGTGATCGTTTCATAGTTTCTAATTTTCTGATTCTCATAACCTCTATCTCTGCCCACTCTTGCCAACACACTTCCCATTGCCACCTCCAACTCTGAAACTTTAGATTCTAAACATTCCTCCTAAAACCAATACCTGGTCCTATTCTTTCTTTTCCTCCCGATGCACCATGGTTTCTGATTTTTTACTGAGTTCTTCAGCCTGGGATGCCCTTCCTGGTTTCACATTTTCCATCTCAGCCAGCCCCCAGGGATGCTGCTTCTGCTGCTCTGCTGCTAACAGCCTTGCCAGGGAAGAGCTAGTGCCATGGGCCTTCTCGCCATTGCCTATCCTGGGCACATAGGAGGCTGACCTTGCCCAGCTTCCAGCGGGTAGCTTAGCCCTAGAAAGGGCTCTGGCGGATAGCCAGCCAGAGGAGCTGACATAAACCACTTCCAGGCCTGGCCCTCAAAAACATCCTGGGCCTCTGATCCCCACCTGTCTGAGCTCAGAGGCCCCACGCCCCAGGTGGTGCAGGATGCAAGAGAGTACTTGGCTGCATCGGAAGGTGAGTATGAAACAAGGTTGATTGAACCTTGGAGGCTGCATCTATGCAGTTCAGCCTAGCTCACTGTAGCTCTCATTCTTGAATTCCATGCTCCTTGAAATCCTCTGCCCCAGATCTAAAGGTCCTGGGGACTCATGGAACCTACCAACTTCTCTGCTGCTCCACTTGCAGAGGAAAGCTGAGGAAATCAGACTAAAAATGCATGTGCCACATCTCAACTGTACCCTCACTTTTGCACAGGAATTCCTTGGCATCTTGGTCATTTTCCCATTCTCTGCAGACTCTGGTTTTTAAGCATCTCAGCTCTTCTCTCTAAAATTGATGAAACAAAAAAAGGATTAAGAAAATCAAAGGGCCCACCGCATAGGACATAACTAAGAAACTCTAAGAAGAGGGTGGCTTGGGCAGAGAAAACCAGCCTGATGAGGAGGCTAGCTGGAAGGACCCCAGACCCTGCAGATCTGCAGCAGCATAGCTGAGGACAGCTGGCTAGTCATCCCCTGGGGGGAAGATGGGCACCACGGGCTAAGCCTTCTGCCAGTATGAAGAGGGAGAAGTGAAGCCTAGTGAGGAGACATGCAGGGACATCTGCTTTACTTTGATTTTCCTCCTTTCTGCTTTAGGGTTGCAGAAATTAGTTCTTATTTACAGCAGGACTGCTGGGCCTGAAAGGAAGATTGTCACATAGTAGGCATTTGCTGAAAATGGCGAGAATGTTCCTCAGTGGGTCGAAGCTGTAATGAAAATGTCCTCCACTATGCAAGGGTTCAACGCACAGAGAAAAGAAGAACTCAAGACAAATATGAGATAATAGAAGGAGCTGGAAAGCATGATGTGGAAGAGCACAGCAATAGATGAGAAATAGGGCCCATCACAGAGGTCTAAGCAAAGGGAGAAGGAGACATTGTGGGAAATACCTTCAGGGAGATGTGGATACCGTGGGAAACACCATCAGGGATGTGGAAGGAGGGCTTTTCAGTGGAAACAGAGTGATACAGAAAAGGGCAAATGTGAAAAATGACTAGAAAGAAAACAGTTAAACTTAAAGAGATCAAGAAAAGCCTTTCATCTCAACAGCCAAGCTGTATCTTCTGTCCTCTCCTTAAGCCTTCGATCCACATAATTGCGTCCTCTCACAGGAAACCTGGACACAGCCATGACCTGTCTCCTTCAGTGCTCAGTGCCCTTTCTCTCAGTCTATCCATCTCTTCATCCTCTGGGAAGAACCCCTTACCTCTCAGTCCCTCCTGCCTCCTTGGTCCTCATGCCCTCTTCCCCTCTCTTGCTAGAACCTGGCGTCTCCCACCATTGACTCCATCCCTGATCTTAGCAAATCCTGCCTTGGTGCCACTTCAAGGACTCACAAATGCCCTTCCTGTTCTCTATTTCTATATCCAGCTTAAAAAATATGGACAGAGAGAAAAGACTGTGGCTTCAGGACAGGAAAAATAGGAGACTGATTTAAACAATAGGGTGAGAGTAGCTTGTTCATGAGGACAGGGGCTCATGGGACGGAAGCGTGGCTGACTTGATGTTGGCTCTCAGAGGTCCAGGGCAAGGCACTGTCTTATTTCTCCTGCTAATGAGGCCGTGCTGGCCTCAGGGTCTGGGCAGGTCTGAGCAGGTTGGTGTTAATGGCCCCTTGGCAGGGTTAGTGGGATACTTTAGCATCCTGGTTTATAAATCAGTCCCTGGGTAAAGGGTTGGTGTAAATTAATTCACCAGAACCTGGTCAAAGGGCTGGGAAAGGGAACAGAGAACTGGAGGAAGAGTTGCTGGGACAGAAGCACCCCTCCTTAGGTACTAGCAGTGTGTCACTTCCAAGGCTGGCTGCAGTCCCTGTCCCCAAGACTCCTCACACATGGGTTTCTGTGCCCAGGCCTGGGCCCTCCTGAGAAGTAAACGTGGATGATCTACTTCTTTGGCCTCACTTTCTTGTCACTTTTGAGGAGATTTTAGAGGGTCCCTTGAGAAGCCTTGTTCTTCCCAGTTTCACTAACCCTCAAAGCGGCTCCAGGACCCTAACTGTTGCCTTTGGGTCAACGGTCCCTTCCAATGCCCGACACCAGGTAGGATCCTGATCCCGCATATGAAATCTCCACAAACAGAAGGGTCAATGTATCTCAAAAGAAAGCTCAGTTGGGTCATTATGCAGGCAACAACCTGTGCCTATCTTAAAGACAAGCACCTCTTCCCCACCAGCCTTCTTTGCCCACATCCTTGAAGGAAGTATTTTATTTTAGAAATGCTTGCTAGCAAAACAAACCTCAACACCATCGAGGCATTGGGGTTTGGGGCTGTGGCAGGACACACTGCAAGGATGCTCAGCCCTAGGAAATGCACGCCTTTTCCAGGAACTCAGGAGTCCTGAGCTAAGTTGGCTGCCACCACCTCCCTCAAGCCAGACGTGCATTCCTGAACCCCCCAGCAATACCAGCATTGCATGCACTCCTCTCTGTACCATCTCCTCTGAGTGGATTTCCAACCCACAGTGAGGAGATGGATGAACCAAACTGTCACACCCTAGATTTCAACCCTGGATGTCCAGAAAGGCTACTTCCCAAAAGAAGGCTTAGCACCAGCTTTTCCCCCACTATTGCCCTACTCTCTTCTTTCTCTTCTCCTACTGTCCTTAGTGCTATTTCCAATAAAGGGACCTGCTATATAGTTTTAACATTATGAGCAAAAGAGATAGAGAGGTGAACGGACAGGTCAACTTGAAGGAACGAAGCCGCCTGATCAGACTAAGGCCATGTTAGTGTGTGGCCCATAGTGTCCAGCATGGGAGTGTGCTTGATGAAGTGGCATGAGATTCCCCAGTGGCTATCTGTGTAATGGACCATCAGCAGTCATTGCTAAGGGCTGCCCCAGAGCTCAGCTGACCTGGGCAACCACTTTGCTAACTTAAAAGGGAACCACTTCATGGACTTAGCTTGGCAGAATTTTTGTTGTTGTTACTGAATCATAAATTTTATTTTCAAAGGTAAACATCATAAAGATGCATACATATTAAAACAATAACATTTACAATTTCGTTAATCTTTTTCTTTTTGCATAGGACGTCATTATTGCATAGAATCTATGTCGTACAAAATACTCAGAAAGTTTCATCTGAGCAAACCAAGCCAGTCTGGGTGCTGTACAACTGTGATACCTCAGTGTAGTGATCCAGGGGAGATGAAATGTGGCCTTCAGAAGCATGGGGTGAGGTTGGTTAAAAACAATAACAGAAGTTTCTACTGCAAGAGAAAATGTGTACTTGGAAGTGGTCTTGGATCCTTGGGTTTTGCCTTTGGGTTTCAGCAACTGATTCCAGAGAAGCTCACATTGTAATGGCTTTGGACAGGAAAGGGGCTGTTGGGCAATGGGAGACTGTCGAGACCAGCAATGCACCTCCCCCCACACACACACGGTGTCCAGGTGATGCTGGGAAGTGGCCCCTCGCTCCTCCTGCAGTGTGGCCTGCAGAGGAGTCCCTGGAGCTGGGTGGAGGGGACAGCCTCTAGCCAGGCCCGTGGTTTGCGCTGCAGACATGCAGCCTACAAGTTGGGTTTCCTGATCGATGTGCACAACATCTTGTCATTGTGTTTGCTAGGAGGCGACTCTTGAGAAAACTAAAGTTTCCAGGAGCCCTGGGAAAAAGAGACCTGGGCTGCCTTCCCCACAGAGAATGCATGACGTGAAGGGCATGGGAAGCTCCGTTTCTCCTATCCTGTTCATTTCCAACTACAAGTAGTAAGACTTTAAAGCTGCATGAGAAGAGCGGAGGCTGGGCGTGGTCAGGGTGGGGGCAGTCACACTGCCAGGCCAGTATCTCGAGATGGAGTCGTGGCCACTTTTCCCTTGTGCGCACCAGGTCCCATCTCTTGCTCAGTCCAACCCTTGTGATGGATGAGGGGTGGGGCGGTGGGTGGGACTGAGCTGGGTGAGGCCGGGGTTGGAAGGGCCTGCCTTGAAGCACGTCCAGGCATTTGTCAGTAGTAAGTGGGATGGTTGGCAGACTTCTAAAAATCGCGTATGGCTCGCTTTCATTCTCTGTCAGCCTTTCCCTTCTGTTTGTGACCCACAAAGAGAAACTCGTGGTGTTACTTGGTGGAAATGCAAAGCCAGCACTTTCCCTTTTAAGATCTGTATTTTTCCTTGGGACTTCGGAGAGACAGACCTGGGACCAGGACCCTGGTCACCTTTCGGAAAGGCGGCTAGAGGCCACGCTCACCTTGTTTCCCACTAACATTCAGCAATGCATCTCTATGAGCCAAAGAAATGGCAGAGTTTGCAGGGGTGAAGTCATAGCCATACTGTTATCATTCTAAATTTACAACCTCTTGATTTATTCCTCTCATATTCATAAAGAAAGGATAAAGCATTTCCAATATTGCTGCAAATTCTTATGGGCCACGTCCATCTGTTCATTCTCCCAAGATAGTAGAAAAATAATTTTCTGCCTAAAAACATCTTTGGAAGAAAATCCTGCATAGATTCAAAAGCATTTTTAATTATGTTGTATTTATACCAGAAATATCCCAACATTGTGTTGCGTTAGATTCTGGGATCATGAGCAGATTTTCATTCTACTGAGGGGAGGGAGGAGGACAACTGCTTGCTCAGGACCTGGGTTCCAGCCAGCCTTCACCAAATCCAAGAGCTTGTTGGGATTTCATAAGTGATTTGTGCTGCCCCTAGTGAGAGCACCACGGGGAAGGAATCAGCCCAGACCCCCTGGTTTGTGGGAACATTGCATAAGAAAAAAGAACCATGCAAACATTCAACCCCATTCATTGCTTCTCATCCTTGGAGCTCTCCAGCCACATGTCAGGGAGAGGTTCTGAGCAAGAACTTCATCTGCAGAGCAGAGCACCTGGCGCCCACTCTCACACTGCCTCCCCGGAGTGAGTGGGCCTGGGCTACTGTCATCTTTCACCCAATATTTTCACCTGTTCCAAAGGCCCAAGGCCAGATATTTGGACCCAGAGTTTCTGATGACAAACCTCCCATCTTCAGATGATTTATGGCCTGGAGGTGAGTCAATGAGTTTGAATTAAAACAAACTTGAGGGAATACAGAAGAGAAACACAACTGTTATTACTCTGGTAATTTTCTAATGGACATTTCTTCCTTCTTTGCCAGTGACACATATCTGGAAAGTTCCCTGTGCCCTCAATGGGAAAAAAGACCCTTCAGCCATCCTCAATCCCAACCCTAATACATTCAGACAAAAGACCTATCAAAGCCAGAGACTGATCAACCAACTTAAATTCTGAGGAGGAATAACAACACTTTTCTTTGGTGGTTAGGTTCTAGGACACCACCTGTGAATGCTTGTCATTACAGAAATCGTGAGAGAGAAAATGATCAGCCTTGCTGTCCCCACTGAGCAGCAGTAGAACATCTTAATTATGAGGACAGCTGTGGGGCAGGAAACATCTTTAGTTATTCAGACCTCTTGTGGCAAGTGGTGGAGACCATGAGATGAATACTGCATCATCCTTACCCTCAAGGATTTCAGTCTTCAGAGGGAAACAAACAGCACAATAGTTATGCTTCCACATGCCATGTCCACACTGGGATGGGAACAGGGCACTGAAGGAGCCCAGAGGCAGGCAGCCAGCTCAGCCTGGAGTGTTAGAGGGAGACTTCTAGTAAGGAGCGCTAAGCAAAATGTCAACAGGTGTGCAGAATTTTCCAGGTTCAGGCAGGTGAAGGAACTATTAAGGTGTTTCAAGCAGAGGTGCTGCATAAGCAAATTGGGGAGGAGAAAGCAACATGCCTTGTGGTAGGGGTTGGATGGTGTTCCCCAAAAGGATATGCTGGAGCCCTGAACCCTAGTACCTGTGAATGTGACCTTACATGGAAGTAGGGCTATTGTAGATGGAGTTAGTTAACATGAGGTCACACAGGAGAAGGGTGGGCCCTAATCCAATATGACTGGTGTCCCTGGACAGACTCAGAGAGAAGACTGCCATAGGAAGACAGCAACAAAGACTGGAGTCACACTGCTACTAGCCAAGGAATGTTCAGGATTAACAGTCCCCACTGGCAGCCAAGACAGAAGCAGGGAATGGGCTCTTTCCAAAGACTTCATTGAACATGGCCCTGTTGATATCTTGATTTCAGACTTCTGGTCTCCAAAACTGTGAGATTAAATTTCTGTTGTGTGGAGCTACCCAGTGGTGGTACTTTGTTGTGGCTACCCTAGGAAGCTAACTGACTGCTCATCTTTGACCTGTGGCCTTTACCAGGGTGACCGTGCATTGGGGGAAAGGAAACAGCCAGGTATTTCAGGGAATACTGGATACTGGCTCTGACTGACATTCATTCCAGGAGACCCAAAACACTATGGTGGTCCACCAGCCAGAGCTGGGGCTTATGGAGGTCAGGTGATCAATGGAGTTTTGCTCAGGTCCATCTCATGTGACTCCAGTGTGTCTGTGAACCCATTCTTTGGTTATTTCCCCAGTTCTGGGATGCGTAATTGGAGTAGACATACTCATCAACTGGCAGACTCTTCACAACGTGGGAATAGCCAAACACTGAGTCAGTTAGTGGGGAGGTAGGAGGCTGGATGGAGAAGGGCCAGCTTAGATCTTGGAGACTGAGTCAGCATACTCAGCACCATGAATATCTGTGAGCCAGGGAAGCCACTGCCGGTGCCTATGGACAGATGTGGATACATGGTTTTGGCCACTCTGTGACAGGTGCCTTCCCAGTGGATGGAGCAAGGCAGGGCCTAGGAGAGAGGGACTGCTCTATGAGAAGGAAGGCCAGAAAGGAAAGCAGGTGGAGATATCAGAATTGCAGGGTCTTGAGACCTTACATTCTAACCTCAATTAAGTAGGAGGCACAGTCATTTTCTGGGAGAAAACAGGTGGTTTAGGGTTCTTGACGCCTGCATGATATTCTGGGCAGGCATTGTGGGAGAGAGAAAAGGGAGCTGACCAGGGGCAGGGGCAGGGGCTGGAGGTCCCACTGGGATGAGGGACTGAGACATTGAAGTATCACAGACCACACAGCTAACAGCACATGAGTGTGGCAATAGGGAAGGCAGAGCTTGGCCAGCACGGTTTCAGTTGAAATTGTGTGGCTGTTCTGGATTCTGACAATGTCATGTGTGTGCCTCAATTAAAGCTGTTCCCATAAATATTTCTTCCCTATTTTCCTCTAAGACTCCTGTATTTCCTTTTCTACTTAACAGATAATCTGATTTCCCTTTGTCCAAGAACATTGGGACATAAGAACTCCACTTTGCTTTAACAGTTATTTAAGTCTAAGCATTGATATTTTTTCTGATTGGTGCTAGACATGAGATAGAACCCAAGGGATTGCATCAGTGCAGAAATGCCCAGTTACACCAGAACTGCTGAGTGCAATGGGCAGCGCACTAAAAGATGCAAAGAGCTCAGGAGGGGAGGGTTGGGGGACACACTCAGAGCAAATGTATCATGGTTAAGAGTGAAGTTCCCAGGGACAAGAAGAGTCTTCCCGTATCTCCTGCACTGTTGTTGAATGAGGTTGTCATGGCACTGGGAGGGAAGAGAAGTGGGGAGAGGATCATGGCATGTTGCAGTGATGGAAAGAGTAGATCTCTTTATTCAGAATGTTCTTTTCTAAACTAGACTGTAGGCTTTCCCAGCTACTGTGAAGTCCTGCTGAGCAAAAATAGAATCTTCCAAAGCTGCTCTGTGTCCAGATGCTCTGTTGACAGATGGTGGTGTCAATCCAGGGTGAAACATTCCAGGATCAGTGAGAGAAGTGGGAAGATGGAAGTACAAAGAACCAGAGGTGCTAATGGGGTGCAGTTTGGATGATTGAAGAGCCGCTGCTGCTCCATTCCTACAGAACACAAACATGAACTCCAGGCAATGGGGGCTTATTACTGCTGCTAGAGGTGGAGACCCCACAGATAGTCCACTCCTTGCTGGATGGTTAGGGTTGCCTGAAGGCTCTATTACTTCTAAAAAGTTCCAGAGAAATTTGCATTCCCATTGCACATCATCACATAGAATGATCATGTAGGGAAGCTTCCATTTCCAGCTCTGCCCTGTAGAGGGGTCCACACCCCAGGATAGGCACAGTACCTAGAGGATGACACCTGTCCTCATTTTTGAAACTCAGCTCCTTTGCCCATCAGCTGGCTCACGTGGCCTGCACTTTGCTGACAGAGCAGATTTAACTTTGTCTTCAATGGGAAGAAGTGCATCACACTGTTGTGAACCCAATTAAAATAAACTCTCTGCAGAGAGAACTTCACATTAATGGTCTGAAAATTTACAGCTTTCAATTGTGCCTTTTCAGTCTCTAGCTTTCCTTCCCCCACCCCTTTATCTTACATATTTATTTTTTTTTTTGCACAAGAGAATGTTTTACAGGTTCTCTATTGCCTAGGGGAAAGAACATGGCCCATTTAACAAGTTGATTTCTTCCATGGCTGTGCAATTTCTTTGTAGTTTATGAACAATTTTTGTCCCCAGGGACCTCGGCAAGTATTGGTTACAATGTAATCAGATGGATAGAGCCAGGGTTAGAAAAACAAATCTGTTGAGTTATTTTCACAGCTTCATCACAAATCTCATGATTTTGAGCAATTCATGAGCCTGCTATGGCTGAAGGTCATACTGATATGTAGTAAAGAAGAAGAAAGAGAAAATTCGGCAAATATTTCTGCATTCCTGTTGTTTGTTCTGTTTCCTAAATCCAATTGCTGGAATAACTGATTGCTTCCAAAGTATCTATAGTCCTTACTTCTTGAATGAATGTCAAATGATTTTACCATATATAGCTACTGTATATAAAGTGGTGCCCAGTGCTTGGACATTGTGCTGGATAACCCGAAGAGCTTACAATATATACAAAAGGCAGGAGTAGAGAGAATATAGCAAAGTAGATATTTTATGGGGATTCCATGGAGAATGAGTAGGCATAGAGTGTGGCTTCACTGGGGCCACAGAGATGCCTGTGAAGTTTAGTCTTGTTGTCATTAGTCTTAGCTTTATTGACCATAATCCCCACTTACCTAACTGAGCACAAATCTAGGTGTAGCTGTGAAGGTATTTTGTAGATGACCTAACATTGATAATCCGTTGATTTCAAGTAAGGAAAATTACTCCTGAAAATGTTGGTAGGCCACATCCAATAGTCGGTCTTAAGAGTAAAAGCTAAGGTTTCCAGGAGAAGAAGAAATTCTCATTCAAGCCAGCCTCAGTTCCTCTCTGAGTTTCCAGTTGACCAGCCCTACAAATTTCGGACTCAAAACGGCAACATCAAATCTTGCTGGAATTACTAGCCCGTCAGCATGTCCTACAAATGTCAGACTTGCCAGCCTATAATTGCATGTTTAGGGTCTATTTCTGGAGAACCATGAGTTAACAAAGCCATTTAGTAGACTCTTGGGGAATCAATGGGGTTTTGCCTGCAGGATTGGGGTGGAAGTGGAGCGTACAAGAAAGGCAAAGAGTCACCGTGACAGAGTCCACGAGGGGCAGGCCAGGGAATGTGGAGGCCCCTGAGTACTAACCCGAGGGCTCTGGAAAGGAAGTGTTGAAAATCAGGGAGCTTTGAACCCCCAGAAAAGGGACAGCGGGTGATCAGAGAGTGGCTTCAGGACCCTTGCTCTCCCAGCAACTCAGGAAATAGGCAGGAAGGATGCTTCTGGACTATTCCAGCAACCTGAGTTAGAGAAGGAAGCCTGTGGGCAGTGGGTGGGAAAGGGTGGCATAGATGAGCAGTTTCTTTCATAGACCTTACGTTTGAGTTCACAACTTACACCAAGGGGTCCAATGCAGAAAAAAAAAAAGTTTTTTCATTAATTGCTGATCATAGCCCAATCCCTAAACAACCAATGTAAACATAGAAGGGCAAACAGAAACATGATTTAGGTATCTGAAGTTTTTCCTTCTGGTCAATATCAGGGAAAATTAAATGCTTAGGCTCAGCTGATCCATGCTATGGATTCTTGGAGTAAATGAGCTAATTGCTGTGGTTTTGTGCAAAATAAATAGCATTTGTCATACTAATGAAAATGGTGGAAGGTGCAGAACAATTTTAAATCTCATTCTAACTACTATGAAATACCAAAATTTTTACATCAAAAATAAAAGATTAAAAATAATTTTTATTCCTATGATTACAGTGCTCAAAAAATAACTTCTCATATGTCTCCTTAAAATATTTTATGATTCATTACTATAGAAATGCAAGTAAAAATAGATGTGCTTTTGAAATTTCATAAGCAAAAACATTGGTCAAGAACTGCAGTCGTTGATCCTGCTGTGCGCTGGGAAATGAAGCCGCTGTTACAGGGCTTTGTTTCATAAAGGTGGGAGGATGTGGGGTGGGCCAGAGATTGACTTTCACTAAGTAGAAAAGAAAGCAATATTATAAGAAAAGGCATGCGGTCATTAAAGTGTTTGCAGGGTTGGTACAAATGATTTAAAGAGAGAAAGACTGAACTCTTAAAGAATAAATAAAAGAGAGAAAGAAAAAACAAAAGCATGCAGGTCCTGGCCTTATTAAAGTGCTCCTGGGAAGCACCATTTCATTTATGTTATGGATGGCGAATGCCATGGGTACAAAATAACCTATCTGATAATACTTACTTGCAGGTAATACTTAACAATATTACTTACTCATGTTACCTTCTAGAAAGTCGCTGGCCACTACTGATTAAAGGCAACCTTGCTTTGCAAAACAAACAATTCAGGAAAAAGCAAACAGTTTGTGTCAACCACATTTTTAAAAATGAAAATGAAAATAGCTTTATGGAGGTGGCCAGTGGGGGTAGAACTCTATTCCCTTAAAATCAGATGACCTAAGCTATTTAATGGCAGAATATTGGAGAGAAAATTAAGTGGATTTTTTTTTTGCATGGGCAGGTACCTGGAATTGAACCCGGGTCTCCAGCATGGCAGGTGAAACTCTGCCTGCTAAGCCAGTGTGGCCTGCCCTAAGTGGATTTTTAATCATGGAAAGTGAACGCCCGAGCATCTGAGAAATCTCAGCTTTGGTCTTGCATGGTGGGTGCTCTGGGCTCCCTGACCTTGCTGCCCCAATGGCCAGCCAGAACCGGGTGAGAAGGGCCTGGGGCAGTCCCCTGTGTGGTCATTAGGCTTCGTGTTTAACCAACTGGTTCTCTTTTCTTTAAAACTGCTGTTGTAGCTTTCTGAGGAAGACAGGGAGTCACTCAATCTGCCATCAACACTTGCAATTTTCAAATGGCCCTACAAGGGAGGACTTTAAACCACTCTGGCATCATCCTAGGAAAGCAAATTTGTCAAAATGTTTGTTTTTCAAACATTTCAATGGGCGCACAGTTTCATCATTCGCTCTTGTTACTTAACTTTGACTTCCTGCCCCGCCCCATGACTGCTGTTATTTGCCCGAAGAGATCTTTGCTTTGATCTTCCTTTTGATTTGAGGAGGCCCCAAGGAACATAGAAATAGAAAGGTCCTTTGAAGGCTATACCTTGAGATCTGCAATCTGTAACAGAAAGAGCAGAGACATTGGATTCATCTCGCAAAGCAAAAGCTCTCAGCCAGGGGCCTGCTGGAGCTGGACTCCACAGAGATTAGCACATCTAAAGATGAACACGATGTGCCAATCAGGAGAGGAGCTTCGCTGGAGCAGAGAGAAAGAAGGACCCACACCAATCTCATTTCTCTGCAGGGGAGAGGACCTCGCAGACTGTGGGGCTTTCTCTCTGCAGTGGCGGGAGGATCTCCACCGTAAAACAGAGGAAAAGCCTGGTGCCATCAATAGTCAGCTCAACCCACTTTGGATTCCATGCTTTCCAAGTGAACTCCAAATATCTGGCTATTTGGGCAGGATGGCCCATGTACAGAAGTGTGCTGACCTTACCAGATTCAAGTCAACCAGATTCTGTGCCAGCTGTACCAGATTTTTCACTGTAAATTAAACAAATCATTATACATTGGTCTCACTAGCTTGGTTGATGTGAGTGTTCCTTTAAAGGACAGAGTGGCTCTCAGGGTGATGAGAAAGCCACATGTAAGCCTCTATGGGGCTTTCTGGGACTCAATGTCCCATCAAGAGAAAGCCCAGTGAATTATGTCCCCACGTAGCTGCAAGACTGAGGGAAGGCTGGTTTCTCCTTAAGATTCCTACCATGCTATGCTCCCAGGAGTCAGAAGAGATGACGACATATGATGAATAGGCATCTAACCCCTGGATGGTAAATGGGCCAAGAACCCTTCTCCCTATTGACTCTTTCCTTCTCCCTAACATATCTCCCCAACCACACTGCACCAGAAAGGCCAAGACTCTGGAGATGTTCTGGAGGAGGTGTTCTAAGAAGCAGGATGGGAATCTCAGAGTTTGATGCAAACATGCTAACTTATTCTAGCTGGAACAGAGTTCCATCAAATGGCCAAACCCACAGCCTTGCAGTATCCTGATAAGAAGATCATCTGGAATGATCACACATAGGGATTATTGCATTCTTCAAAAGGTAACATGCCAAAGGGTTTTCTGCATCTGGGTGTTTCAGGTTTGCTAGCATCTGAGATTGGTGTAGAAACCTGAGATCAGGAAGTAAGAACAAAAATAAAAATGAACAAACTGAAAATTAACTCCTCTTAGATCCATCAAAGAATTTTAGTCACAAGGTAATCACTGTCCAAATACTGGAGAGAATGGCACTTACAGAGAACCCCAGCTTATCTGGAACGTAAGCCTATGAACAGAAGTTTCTGCTGGAGGCAGTACCGGTAGAAACACTTAACCTGTAATTGATAAATTGGTGGAGGTTCAGTGTTAACTAGCTTGAGGATTAAAACCAGAGAAGGCATAGAAAGAGTGGAAGACAAATAAACAAAGACTAAGTTCAAAAACTAGAAAACAGAAATAAATGTGGTGAATATTAATCCAACTATATCAATAGCCACTTTAAATATGAATTGTCTAAATACACCAATTAAAAAACAGAGACTGTCAGAGAGAATAAAATGCACTTTGTGTCACCCAGAATATGGAGACACAGGGAAATAGGTAGAAGTGTAAATTTTTCAACCTATTTACAGGATTACTTAACAATATCAATTCAACTATTAAAATCATATGCTTTTGGACCTAGTAATTTTACTTCTATGAATCTTTAGAGAGAGTTCCAAAGTTCACAGAAAAACAAATCATTTCAGCATCGTTGATAAGGAAAAACACAAACTGAAATCAACCAAACTGTACAATAATTAAATAAATTTTGGCACATCAATTCAAAGAAATATTATACAGCTGTCCAAAAGATAAGAAATGTCCTATGTACAGCCATGAAAAGACAGACTGTTCAACTTTCAAACCAGAATTTGTCACGGGGAAAAGAATACAGCCAAACAGCTTTCTGTCTGGAATTGCTTTTTCTCTTCCACTTCCTCTTGCTGTGGCTTTCCCTACTCCTTGCAACAATCAAATGACTTCACTCATGGTCCAGACCAACTGTCTTGTGCCTGGTGACTCCTGGCTAGCAAAGCAGGGCAGGGGAGGCAGCTGTGGGCTCAAAATGCTCAGGGAATCTCTCTCTTATCTCAGCTATTGCCACAGAGCCCCACATGCAGGTTTTATAATCACCTCGGTGTTATGATGCTTGTTTTTAAAAGTAAGACTCCAGTTAGGAATAGGATATCTTTTTTTATTGCTTAACAAAATGATGATGTGAGCATTGGCTTGTTTAAATAAAATTCCAAAAGCACTGGAATCACATTGTCATCTGTGCTAGTTTTAGGTTGTTGGGTACCCAAGACAAGCCATGTTCTTTTTCCTAGTCCCTTCTTATGGGGGAGACTTACTGTTTGGGCCTGATCTTTTTGATTAAGTTGTTTCTGTGGAGCTGTGACCCACCCAATTGTGGGTGGGACCTTTTGATTAGGTGGTTTCCATGGAGACGTGTCTCTGCCCATTCAAGGTGGACCTTGACCCACTTACTGGAATCTTTTAAGAAGGAGCCACTTTGGAAAAAGCTCAGAGGCAGCATAGATACAGATGTTTGGAGACGTAGGGAGAAAATGCCCTAAGGGAAGCTGTTTGAAACCAGAAGCCAAAGGACCAGCAGATGCCAGCCACGTGCCTTCCCAGATCGGGTCTTCTTGAGTCAAGGTATCTTTCTTTGAATGCCTTAGCTAGACATTTTTATGGCGGTAGAACTGGAAACTTGAAATTTAATAAACTCCCTTTATAAAAGCTATCCATTTCTGTTATATTGCATTTCAGGAAGCATTAACAAACTAAAACATCATCCTTGAAAAAGATTCAAGGAGATTTTAGGGCTCCAAAAGGAAGTGATCCTTCACCTGCTGGTGACTGAGAGAAATCTCAATTCCTGAATTGGGGGTAAGCTGAAAACTCCAGGCCAGAAGGTTTGAAATAGCACTGTGCATAACAACTGGCTAATAAAATTCAGTTCTGTAGGGAAGGTTTGTGGGTAGTTTCACAGACTTTAAATATGGCATCCAAGTAGGCAAGCAAGGAATCCTTTGCTTATTTCATAACTGTACCACTTAGCCAGACAGGCTATTGCTCTGGCCTGATAAATGGAGAACAGTAACAATCTGTATTTCTCTGTCTAAATTGTTAGCCACAAATCTCAATTCTGTGTGTGTGTGTGTGTGTGTGCTGTATAGTAGGGGTCACATTTCATTCTTTTTCCATATGAGTATTCCCACAGAACTCAATTCTTGACTCATCTATAGCATGTGTGTAGGACATTATAGCCCATGGGTCTTTATTTTAGAGACTGCATCTGGTAAAACAGTGTGTAAATCAGGAAGGGAAACTCAAGAATGGAAAAGTTTCCATTGTCCAACCCCTATCAGGCAGACAAGCTCTTTCAACGAATGCTGCCAGATTGCAATATACCAGAAATGGACTGGCTTTTACAAGGGGAATTCATTAAGTTACAGATTTACAGTATTAAGACTATAAATTTGGACATGAAAATGTCCAAATGAAGGCATCCAGAGAAAGACACCTCGACTTTGAAGAAAGCCTTCTGCATCCGGAACACGTCTGTCAGCTGGGAAGGCACATGGCTGGCGTCTGCTGGTCCTTGCTTCCGGTTCGTTGCTTTCAGCTTCTGATTCCAGTGGCTTTCTCTTTACATCTGTGCGTTCTCACTTAGCTTCTCCAGGGATTCTGAAATTAAGATTTCAGCTCTTAATTTAGCACCCCCAAATGTCTGTGTCTTGGTTTCATCTCTCTGCTCTCTGTGTTGGCTCTCAGCTCTGCATGGGTGGAATTCTCTTTCATAAAGGGCTCCAGGAGCTCTGCATGGGTGGAATTCTCTTTCATAAAGGGCTCCAGGAAAGGATTAAGACCCACCTTGAATGGGCAGGATCACAGCTCCATGGAAACAACCTAATCAAGAGGCCCCACCCCCCAACAGGTCTGCCCCCACAAGACTGGATTTAAAGAACATGGCTTTTCTGGGGGTATATAATAGCTTCAAACCAGTCCAAATGCCATGTCAAGAAATTTGTGCAATCTTTGCTTCATGTAGCAGTGGCAGTAATCATATTAATAATAGGAATGAAAATAACAATAATAACAGGTACTCCAAATTTGAGTAGCACTTCATAGCTTTCAGAGTGCTTTCAAATACATTTGCTGCTCCCTCCCATGTCTCCAAAGACCCTGTAAATTCATAGATAATCACTACTGTGGCTGCATCTTTGAAGGTTCTTGAGATTTAACATCTAGACTCAAGGGCAGGGGAAAGGAAACTGTTTTATCACTGCATAGAAGGATTTTTTATATATAATCTTCTTTTTAAATATAATTTACTCTTCTGGACCATTCCAGGAATTCTAGGCAGTTGCACCTTCCTTTGTGGTAAGGACCCCTCCAGGGATGGGCAAAGGCAATTGGGCCCTTGCTCACATTTGCAGAGAGGTCCTCAGTAAACATCTCTCTAAGATTAACGCTGTGAGAACTTAAAAGCTCAGGACTGCCAGGGAATGAGTCATTTTCTCCTGCTATGTCACAATCTCATTTCTTTCCTTTTTCACTGGAATTTTAATCAGCCTGAGCATCAGTTAATGATTCTTTCTTATCCATTTGATTAAAACACAAAACCACTGAGACAGTAGCAAATTGGATTTTTTCCCCTTGCCCCTTAATGCACTGCAGAAATGAAATCCATGACTTCCAACCTCTGCTAGTGAAAGAGCCAACATGTACAGTGTGAGAGCCAAGAAATCTCATTTGTCTCCTGGCTGATTCCTCTTCCAGAGGAGAGTCCTTCAGGAGCCATGAATCTTTGATGCAGAGCACATGGGCTGGCAAAGGCTGGAGACTGAGCCCCTGACTAACATTGTCGTCACAGGTGAAGAGAAATCGTTTGCAACACAACTTAATTTCTTTAAAAGCAACTGCAGGCTTTCTTACTCAGATGAAATCATAACCCACATACGAATTTAATAAGCTTATACAGAGACTCTTTTTGGAAGAGAATGTGTTTCCCGCTCCCTCCCCCTCAACCCCGCCAGTGCACTGAATGATTTCCATCTACAACCTGAGGGAGAAAGAAGAGAGAAGATTAAAAACAAAGCAAAGCCACTCCAGTTCGTATTCTGATTAAACTTTACAAATACCATTTATCACAAAATGGGTTGTAAAAAATTAATGTCAAGGTAAGCATACAAAGTCTTGTCATCTAAATCTACAAAGAAAGTGGCTGTGCTCACCCTTTGCTTAGTACTTTCCCATGGAACTCTCTAGTGGCTGCATGTCCCAAGGTTGCAGTCCTGGGCCAAGACTGTTGTGCCAGAACTTGAGGTTAGATTCTTTAGAGCTGTGTCTCCTGGGCGGGTGAAGACCCCATACCTTTCCTGCTTACTCTCTTTTTTTGAGGAGAAAAGAAATCAGGGGGTGTTCTAGTTTGCTAGCTGCCAAAATGCAACACACCAGAGATGGATGGGCTTTCAATAAAAGGGGATTTATTTAGTTAACGTATAGTTCTTCAGAGGAAAGGAAGCTAACTTTCAACTGAGGTTCTTTCTTACCTGGGAAGGCACAAGGCGATCTCTGCTGGCCTTCTCTCCAGGCCTCTGGGTTCCAGCAACTTTCCCTGGGGTGATTCCTTTCCATATCTCCAAAGGCCTGGGCTGAGCTGTGAGTGCCGAGATGAGGTATGCTGAGCTGCTTGGGCTGTGCTACATTGAATCTCTCATTTGAGCACCAGCCAATTAAATCAAACATCATTCATTGCAGCAGGCACCCTCCTAGCCGACTGCAGATGTGATCAGCAACAGATGAGGTTCACGTACCATCGGCTCATGTCCATAGCAATAGACCTAGGCACCTTCACATAGCCAAGTTGACACCTGAAGCTAACTACTCCAGGGGGTAAAGAATTGTGCAGGAGCAAACTCTTGCAGTAGATGTCTTGCTAGAAACATATAGAACTCTTATTATTTACCTTATAAGAGGATAATGTGAGCTCATCCACCTGATTTCATATTTATTCATTCAACAAAAATTTGTGTTCCTACTGTTTATCAAACACTGGAGATACATCCATAAACAAAGCAGACAAAAGTCTATGTTTTACAATGTAGTCACCAATTCTTGGCATTCCTTGGCTTGTAGTTCCATTACTTCAATTTTCTGCTTCTGTCTTCATGTGACCTTCTTCTTTCTGTGTTTCTCTGTGTTTTCACATGGCCTTCTTATGAGCATACCAGTCACTGGACTGAGAGCCCATTCACATCCAGCATGCCCTCATCTTAACTAATTACATCTGCAAATAAAGTCACATTTGAAGTTCTAGGTGGGCATGAGTTTTGGAGAGACAGTATTCAATCCAGTAGAGCAGAGAAGTCAGGCTTCTTAGGGGAACATAAATTAATCCTACGTGTTTAGCTAAAAATTGCTACTTGGTTCATCTTTGGCCTTCTGAAGGACATTAGCCAAATGCCTCCATCAGTCATTGCTGGATTCCTGGACTTATGAATGGTAAAAGTAATATTATTCATGGGCTACCATCATATCTAATCAGCACAAAAATATTAATATGTATAGAGTTGGGACTTGGGTTGATTGCCATTATATAAATATTGACTTTTGAAATCATGGTTAGTGTTATAATTGGGAATGAAAATCTCCTTACATGTTTTCTATGTTAAAATTCTTTCAGTCAGGTCAAGTGTAAATATATTTATTGTCACGGAATAAAATGCTGCCAACATCCCCTATAGCAGCAAGGCCACCACACAACCCTCTCTGCCCTGGCTGTAACTGGCATGCCTCTGCTAGCCTTCAGTGGGAGGTGAGCAACTAGTTTGCATCAAAATGCGCACAGTAAGATGATCAGATAAGCAAGCCAACAAACTTAAAATCTGACCACACACACACACAAACACCTATGTAACAATGATCCCATTTTAAAAAGCATTCAGATATATTCGTATATCCTATCATTTTATTCTGGGATGTTAATACTCAGATTCATTTGGTAAATCTCTAATTCAAATGCCAAATATTGTTGGCCCTAGATAACTTTGTGGGGGATTAGTAAATAGGTCTTAATTATACATAAAAATAAAAGTCTATACCATCACTCTCCCTTCTTCTATAGCAGCAGAGAAATGCTTCAGGTTTGAAGAGCAGTGCACTCAAAGCTAATCACCAGCCCAAACCCTGAGCCTGTGGCCGCCACATGTGACCATATCAGGCTCTGTGATCGATCAGAACAATTCAATAAATCAATGTCATATTGCCAGGCTCAGTTCTTTTTCTAACAGGCCTCAGCTCCCATTTGAACGGGTGCAGAGGGAATTGGGTAAGGCAGGCTAGAGCTAGGCACTGCCAGCCGCAGCAGCCCTGTGGGCAACAGCAGCAGGCGGGGAAGGGGTCCCACGGGAACAAGGATGGGGTGGGGAGGAGGGATGCCTGGACCCCACCCTGGCTGTGAGTCTGAACCTGCATTAGAAGGGGTTGAAAGGTCAGGCACTGGGGCTGCCTTCCAAGCCCATCAAAGCCCATCTGTAATTTCCAGGACAAAGACTCCTCAACCCACTGTCACGGTCACCTACTCGCTTTTCCATGGGCTGCACATGGATAGACAGGCCTAAGTGATAGCTGAGTATTGTGTCCAAATCTGTTCCCTGTCCATTGCCATGCTCTGGGCCTGCAACTGCAGGGCTGATGAGGCCAGTCAAGAGTCAATGTCCAGTGCTTATGGGCTTGGCTCAGGGTGGCTCCCAATCCCTGGGTGAAATCTCAATCAAGTTCTGCAGGTGATTCCCCAAACTTGTGGCTGGAGAGGAAGTAATTTGGTGAATATTTATGTGTGCTGAGTGGTTCTACTACTCGTTCTGGAGCAGGGGTTCATTTACATCCTGGCTCTGGCTGCCTTCGTGCTCCCGGCGCAGAGCTCAGGAGTGGACAGCAAAGCCGAAAATTGCTACTATCTGGCCCTTTAGGGAAAAATATGCCAACTGCAGTTCTAGAGTCATGAATTCCTGAATGGTTGGTATTGTGGAGGAGAAAAGGTGAGAAATTGGACATGTAAGTTCGGAAAAATGTGCGTATAGCATGCCCCTATGGAGACTGGATATTAAAGGCTCTGAGAAGGCCTGCAATCAAGAAACCTGTTAAGCTCAGGGTATCCTAACTGAATTTGTTCACAGATCCTTTTCACCTGGTGAAAACTGCCATTTGCACCCCCCCGGCACTGGTGTTGCTCAGATTGTCCTTTGGGGAATGCTGCACCCCACCCCACCCCACTCACCTTGCAGATTGACACAGCTCTTCGCCCCTGCATCACACAGGAGACATCACACTGCATCACACAAGTGGCATCATTGCTACGATTGGGGAGGTTACAAACCAGTGCTGACTTATACTCGCAAGTCCCTCCTATAGGAGAAAGAATTGCCAAGGCACTTTGCGTTCGGATAGTGCCCCCTCGGAAGGTGGTGAACCAGATTGTCTGGTGTTTAACCATCCGAGCTGTGAGAGGTAATGGCAGGAAGCTACTCCTGCTGCCAGGACCTGATTTTGCTGTCACACAGGGATTAAGAACCATGATCCATCACCTTGCGATTCCCTGGGAAAGGCAGAAGATAGGCAGCCCAGGGCGCAGTGGGGAAGGGCAGCCCTTCCCTTCCATCCGCTGCTGCCGAGCGGCTCTCCCAGGAGGCTGGCTCCCATGCAGCTCCTGATGGGGAGTTCTGCCACCCTGCGGGGTCTGTGCCACCCTTCAGCCGCCCGTTCCCACCTCTGTGCCTCACCTGCTCCCCACTGCTGCAGCCTCACCTGCTCCCTGCTCTGTAGTCTCACCTGCTCCCCACCTCTGTGGACTCATCTCTGCCTCAGGCAGGGAAAAGCAAGTGTGCTGACAACTCAGAAGATTCAGTGCCAGGCACGAGAGGAACTCTCCAGCAGCCAGAGACGGAGGCTGGCTGTTTATTTGGCATCATAAAATAATGAGGAGGCAGTGTTTTTTTTCGTAAAGGCCTTCTTTTCTTTTTTTCTGTTAAAGTTGGAGAGGACATACTTAAAACCTGTTTGATCCTGGGACCTGCCCTTGCTGGAAGTTTGTTTAGCTTTGGAAAGTTACCTTTTTCATTCTGCCTCTAAAGTCACTGCTGTAAGAAATGTTTTCTTTTTGTTTCCTTGTGTGTAAAGGTGTTATGTACAAATTAGTTTTAAAAAATTCCCAAACTGTTAGAATTGTTTCTCTGCCATCCTTGAACTCTAGGTTCCTTTTTTCCTCTCATCTGGGACAATGACTTTCTCTAAGATTTATGTAACATAACTAGGTCACTTCTGAAAACGAAATAAAATCCAAATCTAACTACTCTTCTCCTGGGGCTCGAGTTGGGGACAGAAAAAGGAAGCAATCTTGTAAACGAGCCCTCTGGGCGAGGGGCTCTGCAGCTACTTTATCAGTATTTCATTGGGGGGGTTGGGGTGGAGGAGGGCAGGGAGGTGGGGCTACTAGCACAGACCCCATCTCTCCTTAGAAGGAGTGTCCAGGAATTTTAGAAACATGTTCCAAAACTTCCACAGCCGTAAACACCCACTGTCCTGTTTATTCATGTATTTTGTAAAGGCTATTTAGAACTTAATTAAAACCTTACATCTGATAGAATGCTTAATCAAACCATACTCAAATATTAGAGCAATCCAATGTTGTATATTGAAAGAAAGGAAGGTGCAAATTCTCTCCAGAGCCTGTTCCTGTAACTTGTGGATGGTCTTTGAGAGAAAATTGGACTTACAGAAAATTGTCTTCTTTGGATAAATAAGATGGGGAGAGTGTCATGGGGTGGTGTCCCCTGGTTGATGGCGAGCACAGATGAGCCATGCATGCTTTGTTTTCCTAAGGTATGGCCTACAGCGGACTCACTGTCCGCAGCCCGTCCCCCACCTTAGCAGCCGCGTGGCCTCGGCTGGCGTGGCCCAGCTTTCCTTGCCTTTCCTCAGCCATCTCTGTCCTTCCTGGCACCACACAGTTTCCTTCCAGCCTCCTGGTCCTCTTGACTCCCCGCTGAGATCTTCTGTGTTTTCTCAGAGCTCTTATATGGAGCTCAGGCTGTCCACCATTTCTTAAAAGTATTATTATTTTCTAACCCAAGTTAAGTAAACTCCCATTGGGTGTGCTGTGATAGGACATGGGGACCCCTCCCCCCCAGTAAAGGCGTGTGACGTTCCAGGTCTCTGACACTCAGAACGCATGTGGCGTTGGAGTAAACACGTAATCACTATTTATAAAAATTATAGGCATTTTCGTCTCCTGTCACCTGGTGATGTCAACACTTACAAACAAGCAGGTGTGATGATCACCGGATCACACAATTAGGCACGCATTGGCTGGGGGGCATCCCTGAAGTCTTCAACCTACTGAGCCCTGGAGACACACGCACAAGCAGTTTATGACATTTTATGTAGTTTCCCCCGGGAGGGGAGGTTTTCGCTCTCCCAGTGAGAGCCCCTCATGTCCTGTGAACACAGCCCTTTCCCTCATTCATTCAGGAAGGCCCAGGTGCTGCTGAGGGCCAGGAGCTCTGCCCCCGCACAGGTAGCTCTGCGGAGCTCACACCCGCGGCCCCTGCGCCGGCAGAGCTCCTCGCACTTGAGCCTTTGCAGTCGGCCACGGGCGGCTGGGGGCGCCAGGGGGAGCCTGAGTCCTCGCCCCTCTGGTCAGGTCTCGGGGTAGGGAGCCGCGGGCGCCCGGGAGCTGCGGAGGAGGGAGGCGCTGGGAGCCCGCCTCTCGGGGCTCAGCCTGCACCCTGCACCCGCACGGCCTGGCCCTGCGTCCCCGCAGCCCCGGCACCGCCCGGGACTGAGCATCTCCGCGGCTCGGCCGAGGCTGGGGAGCGAGTCCCGGCCCCCACGCCGCCCCTTCCCTGCAGCCCAGCCCTGGGATCGCCCCCAGCCAGGCCCGCAGCCGCCGCCTTCCGCCAGCGCGCCTCCACCCTAGGCCCAGCCGCCCGCTTTACCTTCAGACAGAGCCCCCCACCCAGCCCACCATCTGGCCCTGGACTCCTACCTCACTGTGTGCTCAGCTGCAGTTCCACACACACACAAACACACACACACACACACACACAGAAATGCTCACACACACAGACATACAAACACACAACACAAAGACCACACTTAGACCACACAAACATACCTCCCACACCACACATACTCACACTACACACATGCTATATATACACAGGCAGACACACTAAACAGACACACATGCACACCACACAAACACACACTACAGATCACATATGTATCATACAGATAGCAAACACACCACACACCATAAACACACACCACACAGGCACACACATTCACACCACAGACCACTCACATGCACACGCCGCACACACATATAGACATGCACCACAGGCGAACTAAACACACACACCACACAGGCACACACATTCACACCACAGACCACTCACATGCACACGCCGCACACACATGCAGACACACAACACAGGCGAACTAAACACACACACCCTAAACACATACCACACGGGCACATTTACCCATACCACAGACCACTCACATGCACACACCACACACACACAGATACATGCACACCAAATACATACTATATGCACATACCATACGCAAACACTACAGATGACATACGTACATACCATGCACACACCAACACACCACGCACACCAGCTCTGTGCTTTGAACCGATGCCCCCTGGATGTGGCCATTCCTTCCCTCCTAGACTGTAACAGATGCAGCCTTCAGGAGGAAGAGGAGAGCCCACCTCCCTCGAGGTGGGTCCTCCCTGGCCGGGGCTGAGCTCTTGCTCCCCGTGCTCCTGGGCACTGCTTACACCGTCCTCACGCGTCCTCACCACCTGTCTCGGCCCTGGGTGCTCGAGCCCCGGGTGCACCCTGGAGGACAGTCGGCAGCCCTCCCAGCCTCGTGCAATCACTGACCCCATCAGGGAGCCCCCCACAGGTGCTCCTCAAAGTCTGGCTGGACCGAAAAGTGACACGTATCTGGGCCTGCCAAGGACAGTGGCAAGTCTGGGCTGTTTCTGGGAAGAGTGACGTCCCTAAGTCCTGGGCTGGCAAGGGCTCCTTTCTCCTTACTTGTTCAGCCACCAAGGGCTCTCGAGCTCTTTTATGCCAGCAGCGCTCCTGGGCAGCCTGGGGAAGACCAGGAGACCTTGAGCAGAAGGTTGTATTAAAATGCATCAAGTAAAGTACACAGACTGCATTTCTCCAAAGAAGACCTGTAAATGGCCAATATGCACATGGAAAGAAGCTCAACATCAGGAGTCATTAGGGAAATGTAAGTCGAAACCAAGTGAGATGCCACTTCACACCCACTAAGGTGGCTACTATTATAAAATATAGAGAATGACAGGTGTTGGTGAGGGCATGGAGACATCGGAACCCTCATGCACCATTGGTGGGAATGGAAAACGGTGCAGCCGCTGCAGAAGACAGTTTGGTGTTTCCTCAGAAAGTTAAACATCAAATTTCCATATCACCTGGCAGTTCCATTCCTAGGCATATACTTAAAAAAACTGAAAGCCGAATCTTAGATACTTGAACTCTCAGGTTACAGCCTCATTATTCACAATAGTCAAAAGGTAGAAGCTGCTCACATGCCCATTGACAAAACACAATGTGGTCTGTATACACAATGGAATGTTATTCAGCTGTAAAAAAGAATGAAGCTCTGACAATCAACAATCCAGATGCACCTGGAAAACATGCTGAGTAACATAAGCCAGACACAAAGGGAGAAATACTTAATGATTCTACTGATATGAAATATTTAGAGGAAGCACAAATTCATAGAGACAGAAAGTGGATTTGAAGTGGCCAGCATTGGGGTAGGAGGGGGGGAAGGGGGGATTATTGCTGAATAGGTACAGAATTTCTGTTTAGAGGGATGAAAAAGTTCAGGTAATGGATGGTGATGATGGGAGCATAACATTGTAGAGGTAATTAATAGTACACTTGAAAATGGTGAAAATGCCAGATTTTGTGTTTATAGCCACAAGGAAATTAAACACTGCGAAGATGATATCCAAACCCAGTGGTGCTGAAACCCAGGTCTCTGCAAAGACTCGAACCTGCCACCGCCAAGAACCTTGCCTTCCTCCCCAGGAAACACTGTTGGTTCCTCCGTGGAGGCCATCCCTGGGCTGTTCGCATGCACACCCTACTGACTGGCCCTCCCTCTGTTGGGCATGGCCTGTGGGGGTGGACCCGAGAGGGGCTGCTGATGGGTGCAGGGGAAGTGTGCGGGACAAGGGGGTAGAATCAGACACTAAGCCATGAGGACTGCAGAGGGGCTGCGGCAGAGCCATGAGAGTGATTTATGGTTTGCAGATCCTGGGTGGGCATGTGCTGAGAGAGAGCAACCCCAAACTGCTCCCTAGACAAAGCCCAAGATACAGCTTCCCTGAATTGAGACTGGTAAATAAATTTTTCTCACTGCAGTGCTGATTTTCAATGGAATCCTTTGGACTGTTGGAAGTATTTTCTTTGCATCTGCTATTGTCTGCAAAGGACAGGCAGTGAGGCATCTAGCCGCGGAGACCTAAGTGATATGAATTCGATGATCGCATTGGCTCCAGGTAGCTAAAGAGCTTGTGTTGTGATTCTTTTTAATAATAATAAAGCAGAGTGGCAAAGCAGAGAAAATCAAGTACATTTTATATTATGAGATCTCAGATTTTTTCCCAACTGTGTCAATTTCCCTTTAATGACAGTTATCAGAAATCACTTTTAAGAAAGTGCTTTGAAATTGAATAGAAAACATCTTCAGCATTTACTTTTCCTGTTTTTGTGCAATTCAAATGAGCTGTGAATGGCAAGCGCTGCATGCTTCATTCCCCGAGCTCAGCAAATGCAAGATTTTTTCGAAGCTCCCCTCTTTGTAGCCAGACAAGGAGGCCTGAGGGTCAGCCAGGAGATGCCCTGGTTGGGGTTCAGCCCTGAGAGGCCATGGGTGGATGCACCATGTTTGCATCTGCCCTTTGGGGCACCCAGCATCTTTGAGCCCCTATCCTCTGGGCAGGGAAATGCCTGCCTTAGGAGTTGAGGTTAGCAGCTCAGCCCCCATGCTGGAAGCCAGGCCCCAGCTTCAGGGTCTCGCCGGCGGACGGGATTGCCCCCCACACGCATGCTGGGCTCCCATTCAAGCTTGGTGGCACAGGAAGGGGTTCTGGCCCGGGAATGCGAGTGAGAGGGCATGGCCACACCCCATTTCCAGAGGCCCAGGTGGATGTCAGGGTCCAGGGAACAGCTGCAGAATGCTGCAGGCTGCGGGTTCAAGGCCTGGCAGAGTGGGGAGAGGAGCCTCTGGCCCACCTGTGCAGGGTGACTTGGCACGATTTCCCGCTGGGTGGCCCCCGAGCCCAGTTCTTAGGCGCTGCAGGAGATTCTGCAGGTGACCTGATGTCCATTTTGGTTTGAACCAGTGGGAGCAGTGTTCTCCTGTTGACCACGATGCTGGTGGACACACACATTTTCAACCTGGAGGCACAAATCCCGAGTTCGGATCATGGCTGGGTGGACCACGAGTCTGTATCCCTGGACAACTACCCTTGTCCGGTCTCTGTGTCCTCGTCAGTGGTCTGGGAACCCTTCCGCCTGGACCACCCATTTCATGGGTTTCTCTAAGACTCCCTTTCCTCATCCCATGGGTTTCTCTAAGACTCCCTTTCCTCACTCCATTTCCTCCCAAGCCTGGAGCTTCCACAAAAATGGGACCAACCCAACTGGGAACCAAATCCAATCAGGTCAGCTTGCGCTCAGGAACCGCCAGGGCAGGGCTGTCTGGTGGAAGGTGCCTGGAGAGCCAGCCTGGGCTCCAGCCTCCACCCTGACTCCGGGGACCCAGATGGCCACCCAGCCCACAGGGGCCTGGCTTGACCCTGCTTCCCGT
Organism: Myrmecophaga tridactyla; assembly: GCA_004026745.1. Classification (NCBI taxonomy): domain Eukaryota; kingdom Metazoa; phylum Chordata; class Mammalia; order Pilosa; family Myrmecophagidae; genus Myrmecophaga; species Myrmecophaga tridactyla. The sequence goes on from PVIY010002814.1 coordinate 97,712, forward strand.
CACCCAGCTGGCTGCATGGATGAGGCCTTCCCCCTCCACTCCGTCTCTGCTGCAGCCTGACTCCAGGCCAGCTGGACAGCAGCAGTGTTTCCTGTCACCTGCAAACAGATGGGTGGTGGGTAGGGAGCGGGTGCTGGGGGCACAGCCAAGTGAACCGGGACCCGCCCCAAGACAGGCGCCCTCCCTGAAGGCTCTGGGCAATGCTGCACAAGAGCAGGCTCTCCTGGTGCATCCAAAGAGAGGAGGAAGGAAACACTGGCCCCACAGGGAAGGTTTTCTCCCCGTCTCTCCTTCCCAGACACCCCCCAGAGACAGCCCACCCCTTGTCCCAAGGCCCTGCGCGCTGCGCTTCCTGCCTCCCGGGACAGCTTCTCCTTCCTGGGCCCCGACCTGGCCGAAGATTGGGGTGACCTTGCAGAGAGGAGGGCACCCTCCCGACTCCCGGCACTTCCCCTCCTCCGGGGTCCCCGTGACTATCCTCCCCCAGAACCGCGCTCCGCCTCGCCGCGGGGCGCCCCTGTCGCTTCCGCGGTCTGCTCCCGTTCCGGACAAGCCCCCTCCCCCCACAGCGGCCACGAGGGCCCGAGGAGGGGCAGCCAGGCGCCCCTGGGACCCTCCGTGGGGACCCTGTGCGGGGGCCCAGCGCACGAGGACGACTCCACCCTCAATTCCACGGGTGCCCACGGCACGGCCCAGAGGCTACCTCGTCATCAGAGCTGGTCAGAGGCCGATTCGGGGTCTGTGCCCCACCAGCTGGTCCCGGAGCCTGCACCCCAAAGCCCACAGTGTACTCCGCACCTCTTCCAGTGGGGTCACCTGCCTAAATGGGAGGGAACCGCAGCCTAACCCTGTAGAGTGGTGTCTGGGCGGGCAGTGGTGGGGGGTGGGAGGTGGGGGTGCTGTCTTCCTGCCCTCTGTCAGGAGTCCCTTCCCTCCCCTTTCCCGAAACACCATAGAGGATATGGAAGACAGAATAATGGCCCCCCAAAATGTCCAAAACTTAATCCCCAGCCCCCCAGGAAATGTTAGGTCCAGGGCATGTTGGGTTCCAGGGCAAAGGGAAGTGCGGCGACAGGTGGAAATGAGGTTGCCACGTGGCTGACCGTGGGTTGGGGAGGTGGTCCTGGGTGACGCGATGGACCCGATGATGTCACAGGGAGAGGGAAGCGGCAGGGAAAAACAAAAGGAGACGGGACTCAGGAAAGAGGCACAGAGACACCACACTGCCGGCTATGCTTATATAAGAAGGGATATATAAGCCAAGGGATGCTGGTGGCCTCTAGATGTTGGAGAGGGCCAGGAAGTGGGTTCTCCCCTGGAGACTCCAGAAGGAAACAGCCCTGCGACTCCTTGGTTTTGGCCCCGTGAGACCCATTTTGGACTTCTGATGGCCAGAAGTCTAAGGGAAGAAATTTGCATTTTGTAAGCCATGAGCTTTGAGTTAATTTGTTACAGCAGCAATAATAGGAAAGTAAAACTGTGTGTGTGTGGGGGGGTGGGGGGTGGGTGGGTGGATGTCACTGTGGGCCAGGGAGGCATGGGGAGCAGATGGCAGGTCCACTGCGCAGGTCTTCCTACATCAACAAACGGAACTCATCTGAGCTCCAGGCAGGTGGACAGGTAACCCGCAAGCGGACATGCCTGTTGGTGGCCCTCGGACAGGCACAGGTGATTTTCCAGAAGAGCAGGCTTCCCGTGGCTCACCCTCATGCCCCACAACTAGAAGTCCTGTTGGCAGACCTGTTTGCTATTGGGACCCCATTAAAGTGGAATCGATTTGTGTCCTAATTACAGTTTCCCTGGGGTGAATTTTTCTTTGGAGAATCATTTTTATCATTTCAGGAATTACCATGTTTTTATTTCTGGCTGTAGAATCTCAGGATTTCAATGCACCATAATTTTACATAGGTGCAGCCGAGCAGAACTTGCAATCATTATTCTAGGTGAGTGTCTACCTTGGGCGAGACCCCAATTATATATAATCTCTCACCCTCAACTTCTTTCTTTCTGGGATATATATATATATATATATAACACCTACTTCCTAAGGCTGCCAGGGATTAGGTGAAATGAAAGGAAGTGCTCAGCTGGGACACGCAACTAGGAAGTAGTAGAACTGGAACTCAGTGCAAGGTCTCTCTGGCTCGAATCTCATCTTTTGGTCATTTGCACCCTACCACCCTGCCCTTACCTGTGAAATGTGCGAGGCCTCATCTCACTGTGAATTTATTCCCACGTCCACCACTTGATCTCAGTTTTCATTCCATCATGTATCAACTGCCTAAACCAGAACTCTTCTCCTTCTTCCACACTCACCTAAAATGCTACCCTGTCAAGGGGAGAAAACACCCTGCCAGGAGCTGTATTAGGAAACTTTAAAATTCATTCAGCAATACACACCTGTGCTGTGCCAGGGACTCTTCTAGGAACTGGGGACTCCAAGGGCCCAGCATGAGCTGACATTAGGGAAGGGGAAACAGACAGTGGGAAAACCAACAAATAAGAAAAAAGAGGAAACAGGCTGCACTAAGGGTCATGTGGAGAATTAAAGTGACAGAGATAAACTACAAGGGTGCTTTAGACTGAGGTCCATGGTAAGCCTCTCTGTGGAGTCAACACATTAAGAAGAGACAGCCCCGCACAGAGCTGGGGCAACATGTTCCTGGCAGAGGGGGGAGCTGATGCAAAGACCCTGAGGCCAGACCGAGTGGGGGCGCAGGGTGACTGAGGAAGGCAGTCAGAGAGCAGATCCTACCAGCTTTAGTGCCAAGGACAGGAGAATGGACTTTACTGGAAGGGAAAGGAGAAGGCAATGGCTGGTTTAGACAAAGGGGTAAACATGGAGGTCAGGTGAGGAATGAAAGCAGAAAGAGTTTCTCCCTGAGGGAGAAGATGGTATACCCTGAGGCTTTAACAGACATCGCAGGTTTCTTCTGTCCTTTCTGAGCCCTCACTCTATTCCAGAACTTCTCTTTCATCTTTTGTCCTGGAAGAGAAGACAAATAGACTCCAGCTGGACCCAAATTAGCTCAGCCAAGCTCATTAGAGCCCAGCACAGCTGCAGCTGACCTGCAGGCCCGTGAGCAAAATATTTGAAATTGTAAGCTACAGAGATTGCAGAGTTGTTTGTTACTGCATCTGAAGCTGGCTGCTACAAGAAGCTCTCTAGATTTTTGATTTAAAAAAGCATGTAGATAGTGGTTCACTTTACTGATTTGGAGAGAGATGGGGAAAGAGTCTGATGATTTGGGAAGGTGGGATTCAAGACTTCAATTTAGAATACACTTAGCAAATAGGAATGCCAGCTAATTCATGGAAAGTAAGATGCAACTTTTATACATTTTGTATTTGTAGAAAAATCACATTGTTTGCGTTTGGAATTTAACATCTCAATAAAAATTTCAAATCCTTTATACTCATTTTATTCCTTGTCAAACATTTTATGTCCTAAAATGGTTTAATCCACATTTGCTGAAAGAAAAAGTGCATTTGGCCTTAAAACTAGTTTCCCCCAAGAATTTCTAAAGAGCTTAAAAATGGATATGAGATTAGGAATGGGTTAAATCCATTAACTGATTATTTCATCATAGCTACTCAGCTGCGTGAGACTGATGGGGGGGAGGAAACCTATTGAGATTAATGCAAGGAAATCACACCTGGGTCATCATAAGAACTGAAATGCACATGGTGGACCAGTGTAGGACAGCTAGGTGAATTTTTCTAATAAAGTAGGATTAAAAAATTTTGTTTTAAAATCAGGATGAAACCATTTAAGACAAGAGCAGGTTCTGTTTGAAAACTCTAGCTGGATATTTAGTTTACAAATCATTTCATCTCATGTTTCATTCATTGAACATCCTATTTTCCATGAAATTACATAACCTTATTAATCAGCATTTTCATGCCTGCATATTAGCTCACTGAAAGATACACCACCATGTTTTTAAAATTCATTTTTTGTAACAAAATTTGTTTTTTTGATAAAACAATATATATTTGTGTAAACTAGTTAATTATACATTGTTAAGTGAAAAAACAAGAGCTATTATAAAATAATATCCTCTGTGTGATGTCATTACAATTAAAGATAATAATAAATACTTGTATATGCTTTGAAAGACATCTGAATAGATGAAGATCAAATTGTAAACAGGGGTGGGGTGGACCTTTGGAATTTTTTATTTTCTGTTCTTCATTTCTCCATCATTTAAATTCTTTACAATGAGCACACATTCTTCCTGTAATTAAACAACAAAGATTTTTACCAAGAAGGCTGAAGAAAACATCGTGATGTTAGAGCACTGCAGCTGAAATGTTTCGAAGAGAACAATGTCATCAGGGAGACCCTTCGTCTAAGCATAATGCGGAATCCAGCCCCATCTTACATTTTGCGATGTAGCAAACCTCCTGGCAATTTAACACATGCTTACTGATGCTTATTAGACTTTAATACAGATGTGGTATGAATATTTTATGCTCTTCTAGTGTTTCTCTCTGTTTCTGAGCACCTATAGCCAGAATAAACAAGCCACAGAGCAGAGGCATAGAAGCGCAGAGCTAAATTCATATTTCCCCCCTCATGTCAGACCTCACATGTACATTGAAAAGGATCATTGGGGGTTGGAGATTCACTGGGACGTTTCTCTCTAGCCCATTTTCACATTCAAAGGTTGCTTGGAGTGTTATTCAGATCCACCTAACTGTGCTGAGGGCAGAAAGCACTTAGCATCTATTGAAATGACACTTACTCAAAGACTCAATGGGAAATTTACAAGGAAGCCATGGGGATCTGGGGTCCTTCTGAGAGGGGCAGGGGGCTGGGGCAGGGACCGTGACTGGGAGAGGGAGCTTCCTAGGCTCTGGACAATGCCTCCTGCTCTACATTCCCTGCACAAGGACATGACCCCTTCCCTTGATCCACTGCTTCCCTCCCGCCCCCACCTGGTTCCTCTTTCATGGGAAAGGAAAACCGACAGACAAATGAGATGCAGCCCAGTTCTGCTGAGAGGACGCATCGACTTCAGAAGCCTGGTGGTACAACCTTTGCTCAGAAGTCAGGAGTCCTTCCAATTCACTTCACCTTTGGTGCCCGAGCTGGAAAGACATCAGAAGGTCACAGTGAGTTTTGGGAGAAACTTCTGGATTTCACTAATGCTGAGTCAAAACCTCCAAATTTAGCCCAGTTCCTTCTCCAAATGCTGATTCACCAGGCTTTCCCTCTTGACACTTTCGACAGGGATGGTAATCCATGGGAAATTTGAATGAAATCTCAAATCTTGCAAGTTTTTGCCTCATTTCTAGCCTGGCAGTATCCTGGAGCGCGTGCCTAATAACTAAATGGAAGCACAGATACTGGGCAGGGGCCATCTCTGCATTTTGATAGCATCTCCAAGCCCAATGTCACACTCAAAATAGCTCGCCGTTGGCGTGGGTGAACGGGTCAGCCTGGAAATGAGGCTCTGCAGCTTTCTTTCACCCTTTAGGACCCTCATACTTAAAAATAAGAATCTCCTTTAAGGTACATTAAAAAATGATCTCCTATTTTTGGCCTTAAACCTTGTTGAGTCAAAATATACTGCAGCTTTCTTGTAATTCTTTCCTCTATGATGGGAACCAACCCCAAGAGGTGTGTTATTAAAAGCAGCAGAAAGCCAGATCCATTCCATCAGCAGCTCCACAGGTGATACATGGGGTATAGAACTGCTGCTTTAGAAAGCTGTGACATAGGGACTTCACTCCTCCATCCATCACTTCATGTTTATTTGGGCCCAGTAGGCACCATGCCTGAGTGCAAAATGGTGGGTGTGTTAACCAAAAAAGCAGGAGATGGACCTTGGCTATACACAACTTGTTACCGTGTTCAAGAGACAAAATTCCTGAGAACTAACGGGAAAAGTCACAGTATAAAATTAATTTAAGGGCTGAGTGCAGTGGATTAGAGAATAAGACAAGACCCCTAAAGGATGGTGATTATGTAACACAGATAAGCTCTACTAAAACCTCTGTGCAGCTCAGTTATGGGGAGAGAGGAAAAAGAAAAAAAAAAAAAACTAGCGATAACAAACTGGGTTTTCCAGAATTCTACAATGAGTTGGCCCCCTGTCCAAGTCCAGAACACAAAGCTGCCATTGACTCTGGCTCTGTGTGACACACTCAGAATGAAAGGAAACACTCAGGCCATGATCTGAGTAATGTTTCTTTTTTTTTTTTAAATACTCCTATCTGATGAATCCACACAATTGCGTTGTCTATATAACTGCCTTAATTTCCAGCTCATTTTGTTTATGTAACTATAATTCTGTTCATACTGAGTCAGCATGAAACAGGTATTCCCACCCCCTCACCCCCAGTATCCACATGTATTGAGCTACTATTTTACATAGGGTAGTATGATTGCTGAGGTAAGGATTGGTAACCAAAAATTTTAAGTATGTATATACAAATGTACTGCCTTCAGAAGCTCACAGCCTGTTTACACAGATTCTTAGGAGAAGCTAACTTGCAAGATAAGGCAGGGAATGCAACACAGGTGAGGGTGCAGAGGAGGTAGGGGTCCTAGTGCTATTTAGAGGATGGCTGGCTGGAAGGTGCATAGGAGGATGGCTGCATAGATAGGTGGGTGGGTAGATGGATAGATGGGTAGATGGGTACATGGATGGTTGGTTGGTTGTCTATGGATGGATGAGGTGGATGAGTAGATGGATGGATGAGTGGATGGGTGGATGCTATGGGTAGGTAGGTGGGTAGATGGGTGGACGTATGTATGGATGGGTGGATGGGTGAATGGATGGATGTGTGAATGGATGGATGGATGGGTGGATGGAGAGATGGACAGGGACACTACATAATAAACTTTCCAATCATATTGAACCTAAACTTAACTTCAGTTTCTCAGCTGTGAAATTGGACTGTTTCTTTTTATAAGCTTCACCTTTACTTTATAGAATTTGGATTAGATAAATTAGATAACAGGTATGATGTTATACCACAAAATGCTTATACCAAGAACCTTCACACTTCCTTTTATGCACTATTTTATTCCCTCCTTCTTATCCTAGTTGAACTTTAAGAAGCAGGGCCAGTGGATGGCCAGGCCCCAGACTCACACACCTTCTGGCTCTCCACCCAAGGATCTCACCTCTGTCAGGGCCTCCAAAACTGTCCTTGGGCCCCAGGATCATCATCTCAAAATTACTTTTTACCTCTCTTTGTCTTTCATCCTATCCTACTTCCCCAACTCCATATTCAGTAGTCACTGAGCCATTCCAGGTTTGTACATCTTTGAAATGATGTAAAGAATGTGAAATACCTTTTTAGAAAAAGCAAAAAGTAAACATATGAAGGAATGTCTCTTTTTCCTCTCCATTTCCATGGATTTTGTATGGCCATGTTAACTGTGCTTTACGACAAAATCCCTCCTTTACTTTCTCTGTCTTCATTCCTTTGGACCCTGCAAGGATCAGACAGTGTTTCTGAAGTGCCTGCTTACAGACCCGGAATCATGTTCCTATTACCTGTTATTAAGTTCAGCTTCTGAAGCCTGCCACCGAGCATGGCACCTCAAGGAGCTCTCCTGCCCCAGTATGCCTCACCCTCCAGCTCGCTCAAAATATCCCTCTCTTTAGCATCTCCCCTCTTCCGCACCCCTTAGAGCCCAGAACAAGGCTCTGATTCATCAGGAGACCCCTACAGAAAGGTTTCCCACCCAGATGAAAAGGCAGCCGATGGTTGTTTTATGAATGTGACTCTTGCCTCCCAGTTGCTGAGTAATCCCCTAGGGGCAGGAGCCAGGTCATCGCCACTCCGGATTGCTGTTACTGCTTATAAAATGAACAAATGAATGAAGAAGTTGATGAAGAAATCAATCCATGGGATTCTCCTTCACCAACACGACAGGACACCAGCTTTCAATGTCGAACTCTCTGCTATGGGAAAATAAGCACCAGAAAAGGTGGCAATGGAACTGAAAAATAACACCCCTGCTATCTGGGAAAGTATATCTGCTCACTTAGTTCAGTCTAGGATGAACCCCCTCATGACCTGGAGAAACCATCTCAAAATATTGGCTGACTGGTTATTCTACCCAGAACATTAATTGCCTTACATGAACAAGATCATATATATATATACATATGTAAACATTAAGGTATACTTTAAATATTATTAATCATAATTGACTAATAATGGAAATCTTAATACTGAAATTAAGTTTCTTTCTTTTTTTTCTAAGCTTCTCAAAATTATTTTTAATATCCTTTAAATTGCCTTTCCAGATGGTAGATTGGACAGTTCTGGGGGTGAATGCCTTGGTAGTTTTTTGTAATGCCTTCTCAGTTAAGCATATGTACCTAACACCAACTTTTTCCCCTTTGAATTATAACCAGCATGATTTAAACACAAAGGCACAAAGTCATCTGATTTATTTTTATGAAACTCATAAAAATATGGCCTCCTATTGTTCAGCCAATAATCTTGCAATTTGAACCTTTCCACAGATTTTTCCAGATTTGCGATTGTATTACATTGGTAAGTTAGCAGTCAGCAGCCTGACAGGAACTGTGAACCAGCCCATAAGCCAGTTGTTTTGGTTTGCTGATGCTGCCAGAATGTAATACATGAGGTATTGACTGACTTTATAAAAGGGATTTATTTCGTTATAAACATACTGATTTGGGAAGGCAAACGGCCATGTCTGCTGGGCGTCTCTCCTGGCTTCTGGGTTCAAACAGCTTTCTCTGGGGTGGCTCCTTCCTGTATCTCCAAATGTCTGGGCCTGAACTAGCTCTGAATTGTGAGAACTCGGCATTTTGCCGAGTTCCTCAGAGCTGTGCTGAGCTGCTTCTCTCGCTTCTGACCTCACCTTTTAAGCCTCACTCATTGTGGAAGATCCCTCCCTTAGACAACTGCAGATGTGATCAGCCATAGCTGAACTTCACATGCTGATGATTTAAGACCCACCCCCAGCAACAGAACAACTGGGCACCATCACCTGCCCAAGCTGGCACCTGAACCTAACTTCTACACCACTCAAGGGGTAATGAGAGCTGAGGGTAAGAGGAGCCAAGGACAGCTGTGCATAGGGCAGGGGTGGAGACTGAAGGGCTGGGTTTTCGGCAAGTCTGGCCAGGAGGTAGTGAGCAGGAAAGAGGCCAGTGGAGATGTAGGGGGGGAGAGAAGTCTGCTAGCAAGGCAGGGAGGTTCCTGAGCCTACCCCACATGGCCTGCTGCAGCCCAGGAGGGGTCTGGGGGAACTGACACAGAGGAGGGGGAGGGATGTGGGGGGGCCTGGAGATGGCAGAGGTGCGAGGGAGGGGACAGGCTCATGGGGACCGGGTTGTGTGTCAAGTGACAGGATTGCAGTGCCGAGGAGAAGTGTGGCGGGGCGTTGAGGGTAGACTTGAGGGGGAGTGCAGGGAGATACCTGGCACCAGTCCAGACGGAGATGGCGGATGGTGGCTGGGGCAGTGGAAACAGAAGGGGACTGTGAGGACACCGGGGGGCAGGCTGGACAGGATGGGGTGCTTGGCAGAGGCAGGAGCTTTGTAGCTGGTTAGACCCCAGACCCTGACGGATGGCATCTGTTACTCCTGCCCCCACGGACGTGTTCCCGAAGGCTCTGCCCAGAAGGAAAGCAACCATGTAAACCAGTCTCTGGTTCTTCCCGACGGTGTTGGGAGCCAGGAATCTGGAATTTCAGGCCCCACTCTATCAGTGATTTAATCTCATCAGGCTTCTGTCTTCTTATTTATGAACAAGGGCTTTGGGTCAAAATCTCTGAGGTGGTTTTGAGCTTTCAAGTGCCAGAATCCCACTTTCCCACTGACCGGAATTACAATTTCATGGATGCTTTATCTTCCCAGGAACGGTCAGCGGCCGGCAGCCATGCCTTCCTGTTTAGCCTAAGCTGCTCGGACCTTTTCATCAAGTAGCAAATAAGAAGGAGTCATGGCCCTAAAGCTTCTCAAGGAACCAGAAAGCCACTTAGATGATTATTACTGAGAACATCAAACGCCCTTTTGCTTGCAGCCTGCACCAGGGTGGTTTATCCTTCTTCTCAGAATGCTGAGTGCAGGGAAGGGGTGGGTGGCCAGCAGGAAGGCAACCCAAAGGGGGCCTTTGCCGAAGCCCTGCCGTCCTCGGCTGCTCTTTACCCATGAGGTACTTGTCTGCGTGAGAAACCATGAGGACCTGCCGTCCTTGGTGAAGGAAGTTAGAGACGAGACACAGATGGCCCTAAGTGAGAGGGCTGACTCTTCAGGCAGCCTCTCACCCTCACCCCACACTCGCACACATGGCAAAGGAGATGGAGCAGGTGGGACTGTCCCCCATGGACACCTGGTCCCCACGGATCCTAAGATGCCACAGGGATGCCATTCTAGGTGTGTAATAGTGCAAGATCAGATTTTCTACAATCAAGGCATGTGGGGCACGGAGCAGACCCCCTGACTAGTTGTTACGTCTTTGTTCACCTTATGTTCATATTGTGGGGTGTCTGCTGGTCAGTAATGCATGAAGTCTACAAGGGATGGCGTTGTGGTTGAGTCATTGTCTCCCAGAGTGGCAGGTTGAAGTCCTGGTTCACAGTACCTGTGAACATGACCTTGTTTGGAAGTAGGGTCTTTGCAGATGGAATCAAGTTGAGCTGATTTGAGGTGGTGGTTTGGAACTGTGTACACCCCAAAAATCTTGTTCTTAAAGCTAACCATTCCTGTGGGTGTGGACCTACTGTAAGTAGGACCTTTTGAAGAGGTTACTCCAGTTAAGGTGTGGCCAGGGTGGGTCTTAATCTCACTGGAGTCCTTTACAAGAGAATGTGATTCAGAAACAGAGAGAGAAAGCCATGGAAGCAAGAAGCTGAGCGCAATGAAGGCTGGAAGAGAAGGAGAGACCAGCAGACCCTGCCATGTGCCTTGCTGCACATCCGAGGAGCAGATTGCTGACAGCTGGTCTTCGGGAAGAAAGCATCACCTAGATGATGCCTTGGTTTGGACAGTCTCACAGCCTCAGTGTAAGCTAATACGTTCCCATTGTTTAAAGTCACCCATGCCATGGTATCTGCTTTAAGCCGCCTAGGAAACCAAAAGAGGTCATCCTAGATTAGAGTGGGTGCTGCACCCAATGACTGGAGTCCTTATAAGAAGAGGAGAGATGAGATGGATCTGACACAAATGCAGAGAGGAGAAGGCTGTGTGGGGACAGAGGCAGAGAACAGAGTGATGCAGCTACAAATCAAGGAACACCTGGGGTCACCACAAGCTGGAGGAGCCTTCAGTGGGACCGTGGCCCTGCCAACACCTGGACTTGGGACCTCTGGCCTTCAGGGGTGTAAGACAATACATTTCTATTGTTTCAGGCCACCCATTTGGCGATACTTTCTTACAGCAGCCCCAAGAAACTCATGCAGATGGGAAGCCGTTAATATAAGTTAATTAGGAAAAAACAGTGCTAACTAGCCAGCTTGACACCACTCACCTGGTACTTACACACATTCACCTCATTCCTGAAAGGTCCTAGGAGAATGATTTTTTTCTCCCATATTATGCAATTATATATAGGATAGTGTCTGTTATATAGCTTCAGAATAATTATGCTCGTCAAACCAGCTAATATAAATGGAGCACTACTTAACTGGTTAAGACAGTGAAATATTTAATAACATTTTGCCTAACTGACCTTCAGAACATGAGGGGCCCTGGCTTGGAGAGCCTGCTTCATCCCCTCAGTTCACTGGACAGGCACCTACTGATGCCGGAGTTTGGACAAGACCATACGCTGGGTGCCGGGACCAAAAAATGCCTCCCCTAGATCCTCTTAGCGGATGATACATTAGGGAACAAACCTGTGATATGCTTCCACTCAGCGCCCGGAGCTAATAAATGAGGTGGTGGTACACGCGAGGCCACTCCATGTGGATCCCCAGGAAGGCGTTTGTAAGGAGTCAGGACAAACTGCCAAGTCAGAGGGAACTGTCCCCGCTCGACCACAGGCATGTCAGAGGCCAGCCGCAACTTCAGGGTTGCCCACGCCCCTTGGCTTCAGTAATTCACTAGAATGACTCACAGAACTCAGGAAGTGCTATACTTACATTTGTGTTTTATTACGGCCAAAAGGATGTGGATGAGAAAGAACCAACAGAGGGGATCCAGACGGTCCCCAAATGCCGAGTTCCTGTGTCTTTGCCTGGTGGGATCTGGACATGTCATTCTCACAGCACAATGAGGCATGAGACCTGCCAGGGAAGTGACCAGTCATCAATGGCCCGAGTGTTTATGAGGGTTTATCGCAGACGCCCGACTATGGAACCAAATGTCCACGTCCTTGAACCCACGGCCAGCTGCCTGGAGGCACGGCTGGGGGCCGGCTGGTCCCTCCGGCTTGGCTGGCTGCACCCTGGACTACCTCGTTGGCACAAACTACTCCGTGATTCCCATGAATCACTTGGGAAATCACAAAGGTGTAGAGGCTAACTCCTGGCATTCAGGAGAAAGGCCAGCCAAATTCTTTATTACACAGCAGTCCAAGGAGGAAAAGGGGCCAGTGAACAGAGCAGAGGGATGAGAATGAAGCACCAATGCATAGGTAATTTGTGACATGTTCCTGCAAGACAAGGAAGGCCCCAGTGGACCCCCTGCCTCAACGTGGATGGAGTGAGACTTAGAATAAACAAATTCATAGACTCAGAAGCTAGATAGAATACAAGTTGCAGGGTGGGGGTGGGAATAGGGAGTTAATGCTGAATTGGTACAGAGTTTCTGTTTTGGATGATGGAAAGCTTTTGGTAATGGACGTGGTGATGGTAGCAGGATATTGCGCATGTAACTAACAGCCCTGACTTATTTACAGGCAGATCTTGGAGACAACGCAAGTATGGGTGTAGACCACCACAAAGAGCGAAAATAGCAATAAAGCAAGTCCTATGAATTTTTATGGTTTCCCAGTGCATATAAAAAGTTACCTTTATACAACATTGTAGTCTATTAAGTCTACAATAGTATCATGTCTAAGAAATACTTTGTTGCTGAAGAATGCGGCTCATCATCTGGGACTCCAGCAAGTCTTGATCTTTTTGCTGGCGGAGGGGCTGGCCTGGATGTTGACGCTGCTGACTGACCAGGGTGGCGGGTGCTGCAGGTGGGGGTGGCTTCAGCAATTTCTTAAAACAAGGCAGTGGTGTTTGCTGCATCTATCAAGTCTTCCTTTCATGGAAAATGTCTCTGTAGCATGCAATGCTATTTGATAGCATTTTACCAAGAGTAAAAATTCTTTCAAAATTGGAGTCAATCCTCTCAAAGACTGTTGCTGCTTTACCAATTCTGTTGACGTAATATTCTAAATCCTCTATTGTCATTTCAACCATGTTCACAGCATCTTCACCAGGAGTACACTCCATCTCAAGAAACCACATTCTTTGCCCATCCATGAGAAGCAACTCCTCCTCCATTGACATTTATCATGGGATTGCACTTGTTTAGTCCCATCTTCAGGCTCCACTTCTAATCCTAGTTCTCTTGCTGTTTATACCTGTCTGCAGTTACCTCTTCCACTGAAGTCTTGAACTCCTCGATGTCATCCAAGAGGGTTGGAATCAAGCCCTTAAAAACTCACGTTCATGTTGACCTTTTTACCTCCCCCCAAGTGTTCTTAATGACATCTAGCATGGTGAATCCAGACGGTTTTCAATTGACTTTACCAAGATCCATCAGGAATCACTATCTATGGCAGCTATAGCTTCATAAATAGTAAGACTTGAAAATCGAAGCTGCTCCTCGATCCATCAGCAGAATGGATGTTGTGTTAGCAGGCATGAAAACAGCATTCTTCTCTTATATATCTCCATCAGAGCTCTTGGTGATCATATGCATTGCCAATAAGCAGTAATATTTTTAAAGGAAACTTTTTCCTGTGTAATAGTTCTCAACATTGGGCTTAAAATATTCAGATAACATACCATGCTGTAAATAGATGTGTTGTCATCCAGGCTTTGTTATTACATTTATAGAGTGCAGGCAGAATAGATTTAGCATAATTCTTAGGGCCCTGGGATTTCCGGAATGGTAAATGAGCATTGGCTTCAACTTAAAGTCACCAGCTGCATTAACCCATAACAAGAGAGTCGGCCTGTCCTTTGAAGACTTGAAGCAGAGATTAACTTCTCCTCTTTACCTAGGAAAGTCCTAGATGGCATCTTCTTCCAATAGAAGGCTGTGTCATCAACACTGAAAATCTGTGGTTTAGTTAGCCACCTTCATCAATTAAAAATCTTGGCTGGATTTGGATAATTTGCTGTAGTTTCTAATCAGCACTTGCTGCTTCATGCTGCACTTTTATGTCATAGAGATGGCTCCTTTCCTTAAATCTCATGAACCAACTTCTTCCAGATTCAGTTTTTTTTTTTTCTTCTGCTGATTCCTCACCTCTCTCAGCCTTTATAGAATTGAAGAGAATTAGGGCCTTGCTTTAGATTAGGCCTTGGTTTAAGAGAATGCTGTGACTGGTTTGATATTAATCCAGACCAGTAAAACTTTCCATATCAGCAATAAACCTGTCTTTCTCTCTTATTGTTTGTGTGTTCACTGGAGTAGAACTCTTAATTTCATTCAAGAACTTTTCCTTTGCATTCACAACTTGGCTAGCTATTCAATATAAGAGGCCTAGTTTTCAGCCCATCTAGGTTTTCGACATGCCTTTTTCACTATGCTTAGTACTTTCTAGCTTCTGATGGAAAATGAAAGATGTGAAACTCTTCCTTTCACTTGAACTCTTAGAGGCCATTGTAGGATTACTAACTGGCTGCCCGCTTTCCTTCCTCCATCCCTCCCTTCCTCTCTCTCTCCCTCCCTTCCTTCCTTCATCCCTTGTTTCCTTCCCTCCCTGCCTGCTCCCTCCACTGTCTCATTTATTTCATTCTTCTCTCCCAACACCAGTGCCCTCATCACTGCCCTGCTGCCCCAGAGACAGGTCATTCCCCAGTCATCAGAAGTACAGTATTAGCAAACAATGTATGGAGACTCGTGCATGGCCAAACTGTGCAGTGGCCAGGACTGGGTCCCTCCCAAAGCTCCATTGCTCAGCTATTCCAACCGTCTGTGGCCTACAAGCTACTCTTTTCATAAATCCTCCTTTGTGCTTACATTTTTTAGAATTAGTTTTTGTTGCATGAAACCAGAAGAATTCACTAGAATGGAACTTGTTTATAGGAAAGCTGAATATTTCAAAAGTCGGACAGCATTTTAAAATTGCAGTAATACATTGAATGTTATCCAGTATATGCAGTGATTTTTGGTTAAAATTAACACACACACACACACACACATGTACACATGTTTTTGGGACTCAATATGATTTAAAGCCCATTTTCACTTGCCTTCTTCCTGCCCATCATTCGTTCATCAGAGTCAACATACTTAACTGAACAGTCTTGCTTTGCCCCAGATCTTAGCAAGAAAGTATGTGGTTTTTCATCATTTTTCATGATGTTAGCTGTAGGATTTTTGTAGATGCCCTTTAAATTGAAGCAATTCCCATCTATCACTAGCTCCTTGATAGTTTTTATTATTAACAGATGTTGAATTTTGTGAAATGCTTTTTCTATGTCGATCGCTATGGTTATGATTTTTCTTCTTAAGAATGTTGATTTGGTGGATTACATTGATTGATTTGCAAATATTGAAACAGTTTTGCATACCTGGAATAAATCCCAATTGGTCATGCTCTCTAATCCTTTGTATACATTGTTGAATTTATTTTACTAATATTTTGTTGAGGATTTTACATTTAAGTTCTATAGAGTTATTGGTCTATTCTTTTCTCTTTTTGAACTGATTTTATGTGATTTTGGTATCAGGGTAATATTGGCTTCATAAAATAAGTTGGTGTGTTTTCTCAACTCTTCTATTTTCTGGAAAAGATGGTGTAAAGTTGGTGTTAATTCTTCATTAAATGCATGGTGAAATTCCCCAGTGAAACCAACTGGGCCTGAAGATTCCTATTTCAGGAGTTTTAAAATTATGAATTAAATGTCTTTCATGGTTATAGAGCTTTTCAGATTATCTGTTTCATCTTGGTTGAGCTTTGGTGCTTTGTGGCTTTTTGATCCCTTTCTTCTAAGGTGTTGAATTTAGAAATGTAAAGTTGTTCACAGTATTTCCTTGTCACCTTTGTAACGGCTGTAGGATCTATAGTGATGTTCCCAATTTCACTACAGATGTTATTGATTGTTATTAATTTTTTTAGATAAATCTTTCCATGTCACAATCCTGCTTGAAACTATGTGATGGATTTACATTGCCTAAAATTCCGACTCTGTGGCATGCTACCCAGGTGCCTCATTTCTTTTGAATCCCACCTTTCCCCTCTCCCCCACCCCTCACCTTTGCAATTGTTCTGGAAATACTAGAATGGCATTCTAGTGTAGTAGAATTCATGCCCCCATATGTTTTCTCCCATCTCTGGGCCTTTAACATGCCACTTCCCTGACTGTCAACCTCTACCTCCCCATTGCCCTTTCTTTATTTCTTTTTCCTTGAAGACTCCTTTTGCAGCTGCTTCCTTTGAGAAGCCTAGAGATAGAAAAAACAGAAAGGAATGTTGGACGTGCTTAGGCAATAGCCTACCTGAATCATGTCTGTTTCCCTGGTGCATTGGGCTCGCTTCTCAAATCCTGACCTAAATTATCATATTGAAGGCATCATCTTCTTTCTTTAAGGAGTTAGATATCAGTATCATCCAACACAACCACTTAACGATTATTTTTTATGTGCTAAGATCTATATTTAAATGCTTTTCATTTAGCCCTAAAAATAATATCTTCATCACTTCTATTTTACAGATGAGGGGATTGAGGCTCAGTAATATTTGCTTGTCACAGAGAGGGCTGGATCTTCTCTTTCTGGTTCTCTGGAGCCACATTTCACCTGGCCAGCTGCCCCTGCCCCTTCTCTGCTCTTGGACTTCCCACCAGGTTTGCTCAGTATGAGGTCCTGGCAAAAGATAGGGGTATTTGTTCTCTTGGTTTCTTCCCTGGGAGGCCCCTTAGGGCTGGTTTCTCTCAAGGAGCCTGGTACCTGCTCCTTCACCTCATCTTCTCAGGCCTGGTGTGGGCCCAGCTTCTCTGCTACTCTTTGTGGTTACTGAACTGTCCCTGGGGCTCTCCTATACCCACATCTTTTAAATCATCTCTGTGGAAACACATTCAAATGCCCCTATTTCAAATGTGCCACCTATTTCCTGTTGGAAACTGACAGATAGAGCAAATCCATAGAGGAATTGAGAACTCAAATGTAGGTCTGAGGTTTCTGGCACAGGGTTCCCAATTGCTGCTACAGATTACCTCCCATCTCCCTGGAACAGGGCACCGCCAAAGAATCAGATTTTGGCCCCATACAGTACCTGGCTGGGTTGTTCACTGAGCTATTCCATGGGCTTAGAATGCCTCCTGCATGGAGAAGTCAGTGTCACTGAAGCAGAATGTATAGTACTGCCATAAATTCATATTTTTATCAGGAGTTGAAGGCCTGGATGCAGGAATTCAAAAACCTGTTTGGTTGGAAACCTAAAAGAAAGAGAGTCCCCTGTCCAGGCGGTCTCTAGAAAACCTAACACCAGACCTCATGCATCAGCCAGGTGTAAAATATTCGGGCCTGAGATATATGATATTCAAGGCATGATCACTGCCAGACCTCAGCCCTGCAATTATACTGAAGTTATGAGACATGAACAAGAAACAGGGCTGCATTTAAAAAAAGTAGCTATTCTTTTTGTACAGCTTTGGAAAAATTCTGGGATGACTGATAGGAACAGCACAAGTTGTACCCAATCTGCTCCAGCATTGATGGCTGTTTTAAGAAACAGATATTTTCCTTACTCAGTAACTCCTATATTCTCTGTGTGTACCGGCTGTTTTCATATGCTTTGTCTCACTCAAATCCAATTGACAACCTAAAGAGGCAGGTGTTATTGCATGTAGAAAAAAAAACGAAAGCAAAACTAAGAGAGGTGAAATGACTAATTCAGGAGCAAAGAACCAGTAAGTGGTGAGACCTCTTCAAATCCAGATATTCTGTGAGTCTGTCTTTTTTCAGGCAGAAACAGAAGAAAATTAGTTCTAGGAGAAATCAGAATTCGAGAAAACCCATCGTAAGACAAGTTGTAATTAAATTGCTCTGCCAAGAGACAAATAGTATCTTCTTGAAAGAGAAGAACTACAAACAGTGGATAAAAATGGAGTCAGTACAGAAGTTATCCTGCACTAAAATACCAGCCTTACCAAGGCACAAAGCGTCACTGAGCATCACGAGAGACGGGGCATTAAGAGCTGTCCTGTCGTGGGATGGACTCATTCTGTGGTCACTTAGCGTTACTTGACTCCTGCATTTGGAGTCTAGTGGATGCATATCCATTGCCCTATAATGTGTGGTACTTATCCGGGGAAGCGGGAGACATGGCGTGTTTTGTACTTTAAAAACAATTATGTAGGACAAACACTTCTTGGAAGGTTGCTCAATTGTTCCTGAGAAAAATTGTAGCTACTTATGGGCAGTACATTTTCATAGTTTGGGTAGGTTATTACTCTCCTCTGTCACCAATGCATTCTTTTTCAACCATTAGTCCTTTTAACAGGTCTCTCTATCTTAGTACTGCCTGTCAGCCTGTGTACTTAAGTACCCATTTTGTCGTCACTGTAATTCCATTTGCCCAAAGTTCTAAATGCTCAAGTTTGCTCTTGTAATTACCCTTTCTCTCTTCTGTATCAGTATCTCTCTCTGAATTGCATCATTCCTGTCAGCCAAAAATCATGCTACACTCTTTCATCTTAAGAAAAATATAAGAGAGCAAAAAGAAAAAACAAAAAAATTCTTAGACTTTTTTTTTTTACTCTATTCTTATTTCTTTGCTTCCCTTTGTAGCAAAAACCTTAGCCTATTCCTATTAAGATTCCGACTCTCTCCCCCTCTGTTTTCTTTCTGCCCCTCTGTGCTTTCTTTTAGGTGCCTTTGCTCCATTGCCCTCTGCTTTCAGGCCCCCTGGGTCACTCCTTGGACTTCTTTTCTCCCTCTAACCCTGTTCCCCAGCTGTTCTCACCCAGTTCCCTGGCATAAATACCCTTAAATGCTGGTGACTCTCCAAATTATTCCCCCAGCTCCATCTTCTCCCGTCAACTCCAGACTTCCAAATGTGACTCTCTACTTGCCCTCTTCCACTTGCATGCTGATGAAATGTTTAAATCTGACCTGCCCAAATAGGAACCGAGCACCTTCCACTCCAAATCCTTCTCCCGCCATCTTCCCTTCTCAGTGGCAGCACTTCCTCCTCCAGCACCTCAGGCCCAAAGCCCTGGGATGCTCCTTGGTTCTTCTTCTGATGGACCCCGCCCTCACTTCATCAGCCAGCACCTGCAGCTGTGGCCCCCAAACTGTGGCTGGGACCCTGTCTCACTGCTTCCAGCACATCTTCCTGCATGGGCTCACCAGTATTGCTCCAGGCTGCAATACTCTCCCAACTCTCTGTGGCTTCTGCCTATTATCCCATGACTCCTCTCCCCAGCAGTTGGAGTGGCCTTTGAAATGTGTTCCCACTCATGACTCCCCTATTCAGGTGCTCTGATGCCTTCTCATAGATTCAGAATAATTTCATTGCCTTGATTGGTGTCATGGTCAGGTTTGTGTGTCAACTTGGCCAAGTGGTGGTACCTGTTTGTCTGGTAGGGCAAGTGCTGGCCTGTCTGTTGCAATGAGGACATTTCATAGAATTAAATCATGATCACGTCAGCTGCATCCACAGCTGATTCCATTTGTAATCATCCAAGGGGAGTGTCCTCTGCAACAAATGATGCTCAATCTAAAGAACTGTGTGAGTTTTCTAGTTTATATAGACAGAAATCAGGGGAATATGTGTGGCAATGGATTTTAAGGGTGTAGGATAATGGTGGAAGGAATATAAGGCTGGATCAGACTGAATTTATTGATATGGGCCCACTAAGCAGAGATTCTGCATTCAATATTATAGCTCGAGTGGTTAGAAAAGGTATTAAGTTTGTTTGGATGGTTGGTTGAAACATGGATCAAAAGGTGGCTGACATAAACTGAGGTTGAATTATCAGAACTGCCCTGGTATAATGTAGATGAAGGGATCCAGAGGCTTAGAGATTGGAATGTTAGAGTGGATTTATCAGGCAAAGCCTGCTCTCACACCCCAGGAATGTCCAGAGGATGCACCATTTACCAGAACAGTGAAAAACAAATTTGTGAGATTAGCACCATCATCCCTGAAGAGTTCTGTAGTTGCATTTCTCTGTAGGTCAGATATTACTGTAGGAACTGCTGTCACTGAGCTGGAATCCTTAAACACAATGGGGATGACTGGATCCTGAGTTAGCAGAAGCCAGGTGGCAGCACTTAATTACCAAAGACAGGGTAGATGTGGCTATTATAATAGACAGCAAACTCAAGGCAGGCGTCAAAATTATATGACTCACAGAGATTTGTGGCATTGGTTAGTAAATCATAGGATACCTAGAAATATAGTAGAAGGGAAGTCTACTAAATTCTTATTCGAGCTGTATAAACAAAAGAATTCTAGGTCAAGTGAACAGAGGTCTAAACTGAATTACAAAAACACAGAGTCATGACCCCTTAATTTCCAGACTAAAGACAGTTTACAGACTCAGAGCCCCTTGAATGAAGGGGAGGCTGGATCACTTAGGGGGAGAACCCTGTTACACTGCCACAGATTTATACTGTTAATCTTCCTCCAAGCCTTCCCCAAGGAGACCGACAGCCTTTTACCAGGATAACTGTGCATTGGGGAAAAGGAAATGATCAGATATTTTAGGGATCATTAGACACTGGTTCAGAAGTGACATTAATTCCAGGGGACCCAAAACATCACTCTGGTCCACCAGTCAAAGTGGGGACTTATGGAGGCCAAGTAATCAATGGAGTTTTAGCTCAGGTCCATCTCACAGTGGGTCCAGTGGGCCACTGGACCCATTCTGTAGTTACTTCTCCAGTTCCAGAATGTATAATTGTTATAGACATATTAAGCAACTGGTAGGATCCCCACATTGGCTCTCTAACTCATATAATGAGGGCTATTATGGTGGGAAAGTCCAAGTGGAAGCCACTAGAACTGCCCTTACCTAGCAAAATAGTAAGTCAGAAGCATTACCAGATTCCTGGAAGGATTACAGAGATTATTGCCACTCCTGAGGCCTTGAATGCAGGGGTGGTGATTCCCATCACATCCCCATCCAACTCTCCTATTTGGCCTGTGCAGAAAACAGATGGGTCTTGGAGGATGACAGTGGATTATTGTAAGCTCAACCAGGTGGTAACTCCAATTGTAGCTGCTGTTCGAGATGTGATATCATTGCCCGAGCAAATCAATACATTCCCTGGTACCTTGTATGCAGCTATTGATCTGGCAAATGCTTTTTTCTCAATAGCTATTAGTAAGGACCACCAGAAACAGTTTGCTGTCAGCTGGCAAGGTCAGCAATGCATTTTCACTGTCCTGCCTCAGGGATATATCAACTCTCCAGCCCTATGTCATAATCTTGTCCTCAGGGAACTTGATCGTTTCTCCCTCCCACAAGACATCACACTGGTCCATTATATTGATGATATAAAATTGATTGGACCTAGTGAGCAAGAAGTAGCACCTACTGTAGACTTACTGGTAAGGCATTTGCGTGTCAGAGGATGGGAGACAAATCCAACAAAAATACAGGGGCCTTCCACCTCAGTGAAATTTCTAGGTGTCCAGTGGTGTAGAGCATGTTGAGATATCCTTTCTAAGGTGAAGGATAAGTTGCTGCATCTGGCCCCTCCTATGACCAAAAAAGGCACAATGCCTAGTTGGTCTGTTCAGATTTTGGCGACAACATATTTCTCATTTGGGTGTGCTACTCCAGCCCATTTATCGAGTGACCAGAAAAGCTTCTAATTTTGAGAGGGGACTTGAACAAGAGGAGGCTCTGCGACAGATCAGGCTGCTTTACAAGCTGCTCTGCCACTTGGGCCGTATGATCCTGCAGATCCAATGGTGCTGGAAGTGTCAGTGGCAAATAGAGATGCTGTCTGGAGCCCTTGGCAGGCCCCTATAGGAGAATCACAATGCAGACCCTTAGGATTTTGGAGCAAAGCCTTACCATCTGCTGCAGATAACTACGCTCCTTTTGAGAAACAGCTTTTGGCCTGCTACTGGGCCTTAGTAGAGACTGAACGCTTAACCATGGGCCGCCAAGTTACCATGAGACCTGAGTTGCCTATCATGAGCTGGGTTTTGTCTGACCCACCAAGCTATAAAGTTGGGCGTGCACAGCAGCACTCTAAGGTAAAATGGAAATGGTATATACGAGATAGGGACAGAGCAGGTCCTGAAGGCACAAGTAAGTTACATGAGGAAGTGGCCCAAATGCCCATGGTCTCCACTCTTGCCACATTACTTTCTCTTTCCCAGACCAGAGCCATGGCCTCTTGGGGGGTTCCTTACAGTGAATTGACTGAGGAAGAGAAAGCTCGGGCCTGGTTTACAGATGGTTCAGCGTGATATGCAACTACCACCTGAAAGTTGACAGCTGCAGCACTACAGCCCCTTTTTGGGGTTTCCTTGAAGGACAGTGGTGAGGGGAAATCTTCTCAGTGGGCAGAATTTCGAGCAGTGCATCTGGTTGTTCATTTTGCTTGAAAGGAAAACTGTCCAGAGGTGCATTTGTAAACTGACTCATGGGCTGTTGCTATTGGCTTGGCTGGATGGTCAGGGACTTGGAAAGACCATAATTGGAAAATTGGTGACAAAGAGGTCTGGGGGAGAAGTATGTGGATGGACCTTTCTGAGTGGGCTAAAAAACATGAAAATATTTGCATCCCATGTGAATGCACACCAGAGGGTGACTTCAGCAGAGGAAGATTTTAATAATCAAGTGGATAAGATGACCCGTTCTGTGGATACCAGTCAGCCTCTTTCCCCAGCAACTCCTGTTATTGCTCAATGGGCTCATGAACAGAGTGGTCATGGTGGTAAGGATGGAGGTTATGCATAGGCTCAGCAACATGGACTTCCACTGACCAAGGCTGACTTGGCTACAGCCACTGCTGAGTGCCCAATCTGCCGGCAGGGGAGACCCACACTCAGCCCCCGATATGGCACCATTCCCCGAGGTGACCAACCAGCTACATGGTGGCAGGTTGATTACACTGGACAATTCCCTTCATGGAAGGGACAGCGATTTGTTCTAAATGGAATAGACACATACTCTGGATATGGGTTTGCTTTCTCTGCATGCAATGCTTCTGCCAAAACTACCATCCGTGGGCTTACAGAATGCCTTATCCATTCCAGTAGCATTGCTTCTGATCAAGGAACACACTTCACAGCAAATGAAGAGCAAGAATGGGCACATGTGCATGGAATTCTCTAGTCTGACCATGTTCCCCATCATCCAGAAGCAGCTGGATTGATAGAATTGTGGAATGGCCTTTTGAAAACTCAATTACGGTGCCAACTAGGTGACAATACCTTGAAAGGCTGGGGTAATGTTCCCCAGGAAACTGTACATGCTCTGAATCAGTGTCCGCTGTATGGTGCTGTTTCTCCCATAGCCAGGATCCATGGGTCCAGGAACCAAGGGGTGGAAGTGGGAGTAGCACCACTCACTACTACCCCTAGTGATCCACTAGGAAAATTTTTGCTTCCTGTCCCTGTGACCCTGAGCTCTGCTGGTCTACAGGTTTTAGTTCCACCAGGAGAAACAACAATGATTCCATTGAACTGGAATCTAAGACTGCCACCTTGTCACTTTGGGCTTCTCATGCCTCTGGATCAACAAGCCAAGAAGGGGATTGCATTAGCAGCTGGGGTGATTGACTCTGACTATCAGGGGGAAATAGGACTGCAACTACACAATGGAGGTAAAGAAGAGTTTTCTTGGAATATAGGAGATCCCTTAGGGCATCTTTTAGTACTACCATGCCCTGTGATTAAGATCAATGGGAAACTGCAACAACCCAATCCAGGCAGGACTACCAATGGTTCTGAAACTTTAGGAATGAAGGTTTGGGTCACCCCACCAGGCAAAGAACCATGGCCAGCTGAAGTGCTTGCTGAGGGTAAAGGGAACATGGAATGGGTAGTGGAAGAAGGTAGTGATAAATATGAACTATGATCACGTGATTAGTTACAGAAACG